>JAMFLL010000021.1:40512-119241 GCA_027475725.1 Pythium rhizo-oryzae
CGCTCGGAAGTCGAGCAGGCGCTCGGCACCTCGCTCGACGGCGGTCTGCCGTACGAGGACGCCAACGGCAACCTCAAGTGCTGCTACAAGCCCGGCCAGACCGCGCCCAAGATCAACCACGCCGACAGCGACGACCGCACGCCGTACATGGACAAGAACGGCAACGTCAAGTGCTGCTACAAGCGCTCGGAAGTCGAGCAGGCGCTCGGCACCTCGCTCGACGGCGGTCTGCCGTACGAGGACGCCAACGGCAACCTCAAGTGCTGCTACAAGCCCGGCCAGCCGTTCGCCATGCGCAAGTCGCCTGTCTTCCTCCCCATCGAGTAAGATCCGCGTGATCAACCTGTCGAGTTCCCCGACGGAGATGACGGTCTCACCTACTGCTCTTGCTCCCGTGGACATGTCGCGTTTGCCAGCATTCAGCCGAACAGGACTGTTCTGTTCTGTCTTGTTGGTTTCTGTATATGGAGGTGTTCGCTTCTCTCTCTCTCTGCTAAACACCTTGTATGAATGAAAACGAGAAACTTATCGCGGTCCGCCCTTCGACGGTCTCAGTTGGCGCCGGCATGGGTACACCTCACCCCTCTCTGATTGGCTGAATATAGTACCTTTTCTCTCCCAATGGGTACAGCTTAGGCGCATACTATTGGCAGTAAATGTCTTTTAGTTGCTTCCCATTGGTTGAAACTCATGATGACGACTGGCGATCGGATGGGTCGCTGCGCGCAATCGCCGGCGCAATCGCTCGCCGCGCGCCAGCGTCTCTTCTCGCTTCCGGCGCGCCGCCATTGGGCAAACGCGCGCTGTCCGCGTCCGTCTCTGTATCCCCGAGAGCCCTGGAAGCGCGGGCGCATCCTCCGGGCGCTCACAAACTACAACACGGCCGCCGCCAGTCGAGTCGGCCCGCCGTCTCGACACTTCCATTCTTTTTTTTCCTTCCGGTGCCCTCGCCGCAACTCGTCCGCGCGGCGCGTGTTCTTCCTGGGCGCCACAATGCCGCGCTTCCCGCTCGCGAAGTCGCTCGCGGCGCTGCTGCTCGTGGTCGCGGCCGCCGCGCCCTGGGTCGTGCTGCTCGACACGCTCGAGGCGTTCGTGCTGGGCGCCGCGCCCGACGCGTGCGCCGCCGCCGCCGTGCCGCTGCGGCGGCCGCGCGAGATCAACGCGCTCGCGTCGGCCATGGACGCCGGGCCGCCACCGCGGAGACTCGCGTGACCCTCGCCACCTCGCCGCGACCAGCCACACTCGAGCGACTGGTCAAATCCCGTGGCGGCTTCCATCCTCACGATCTATTTACTCGGCTCTCTCCAGACGTCCCACCCAGTCGTCACGATGGAACCAGCGGCATGAGACCCCTCTCCCATTCAAGTCAAGCTATTACTGCGTGTTAGTATGTACGTGAGTCACGTGAACAATGGACACGATTCATTTTCGTCTTCCAAGAAAAGAGTTGCGTCGCGCGCTAGAAAATACCGCTGCGTCGGGCGTTTGGGCACCTCCGCACTGTGCGCTGAGCGTGAATAGAGCGCACAAACGCAAGCGCGCCATTCGCACGGCACGACGAGACGATGCGTGGGTACGAATGTCCCGGCGGCTCGTCAATAAACGCACTCACAGCTGGAAATAGCGCGTCTTGCCGAGCTGATGACACGCCTTCTTTCTATCCCATCGCACCCTGCATAGCCAACTGGTTGCATGTGATCGTTGGCTTTGTGGTTCGGCTGATCGATCTACATCGCACATGGAGTGGTTAGCACTGCACATTCCAGTATCCATACTGTCACCGCATTTTCCTGTTTGTTCGGTACTTGTATTGCGTTTTCCAACCATCTACTCGTCGCCTTCTGCGTCTTCGTCTTCTTCGGATGTCTCACCCTCGCCTTCGATAACACTAATCGCAACTTCGTTCTCAAGATCGCAGCCGGCGTAACCATCACAAATGACGTAAAGCTGGAACGCATACTCGCCCACTTGTTCCGGTGCGGTGAATTCGAGCTGCACTGAAGCCTTTGCGCTTGCAAATGGCACGCGCTTGATGCTTAGCAGAGTGTTCTTAGACGAATCGCCGAGTACAACCCACCAGTTCTCTGCCTTCTTGACCGGGAAATGACTCGCCTGCACGAGTCCGAGATCCTCATCTTGCTCTTCATCCTCATCATCATCCGCACCTTCACGCTCTAGCTGAACTCTAACTGCAACACTGGATCCGCTTGGAATGTTCTTGCCGTTGTTTGCAACCTTAGTCTGTACGTTCACGTCCGGGTACGAGTTACAGAACTTGGCAACAACGGACATCTTCTCGTTCGTGAAAGGCAGAAGCTTTTGTCGCGCTTTGTCGTCCATGCTGAGAATGTCCAACGGTGTCTCAACTTCCTCGTCAAGTTTCAGGGAAGACAACTTCTCCAGAGTATCCTTCGTGAAGTAGGGAATCTGGAGCAGCGGGGAGTCCGTGTTCCACTGAGCTTGAACAACCATTTGGGCGAGATCCATAGCAGAGAGCGCAGGCTTCAGCCATCCGTTCGAACTAATCACGTCCACCATGGCGTGAATCAACCGAACTGCGTGTGACAGAATGAAGTTGAGGTCCTTGCGCAACAAAGGACTCAGCTTGTCGTGCTGCTTGCTGAAGTGCATTTGCAAAAGCACGTTTGCCTTCACGTGCGTCTGGGAGTAGTCGCCGTTCGCGACAATGGGGAACTTCAGGTGCTTTGCGAAAGCTTCCAGGCGCTCTTCTTCACCATATCGACTAGGCAGCTCACTGAACTCGGTCGCAGACGAAAGGATTGTCAGCAGCGCCTTGAGCTTGGACTGTGCAGTCAGACTACACGCGAACAGCTCGATAGTTGTGTACTTGATGTAGTAGTAGGCCGCGATCATACCCAAGTTTAGCGGAGACAGCGTCTCATCTCCATCATCATCTTCGACAACCTGGATGCATCGCGATTCCTCGAGAGCATTCACGGTCGTTTCCACCAGCTCGGATAGATGATCTGACAGGTGCACGTTGGTTGATCCCTGCAAGTTGTAGTAGTTCGGGTTTTTGATCAAGCGACGATACATGAATGTCCACGTGAGGTAGTCGACTGCATCTTGCTTGCTTTCAATCGTCTTGGTGACAATCTCGGCGTTGACGTGATCTGTCAAGAAGTGCTCAAGCTGAGACTCCACTGGCAATGGATCGTAGAGGAACTTAGCGTAGAATTTCTTCTTGGACGAGTGGCACATGAGCACACACTTGACCGTACTAGTGGACGTCAGATCCTTCGCAAACTTCGTCATCTGGAACACATCTGCAAGCTGGTAGTCAACGTAACGATGTTCCTTGCCATCAAAGTACTGAGTGCCCATGACGACCACCATGAAAGCGTCAATTTGAGAACTTCGCAATGACCAAGCAAGCGAATGCGGCACGACGAGAACACGAATCTTGCCCTTCGCAAAGAGTTGCTGGACATATTCCCGGTTCTTGCGCGTCATGCCGTCTGTGCAGTACCCGACACCACTTTCCAAGGTTTGAAGAAGTGCGTGATCATCACTGGGTAGGTTGACATCTTCCTCCGAGCACACGAACTTCTTCGGGTCATTCTCGGCGAGCGCAAACGTAATCAAGTCGATAGCACTCAGCTGTGCTTGCTTGGCCGAGGGCACGAAAACGAGCACTTGCTTTTTCTCACCCGCCGCAATAGCTTGGTTCACAATCGTGTTGTAAGCAGGCTTGGACATGGCGAGCATCCTGGAAGAAAAATCGTTGATGTCGAAGCCTTGCACACGAATTTCAAGCGGCTGTGGTCGCACGTTCGGGTGGAAGTTGAAAATACCGTCACCCTGGTTTGCGCCCAGCCACTCACCAACGTCTCTAGCGTTGGCGATCGAATTTCCCATCGCAATGATACGAAGGCGCTGATCTCCCTTCTTCTTGTCATTCTGAGCTGCAATGAATCGCATCCGCGACATAACGACTTCGACGACTGGCCCGAACTCACCTCCTCCGACGAAATGAACCTCGTCAACAACAAGAAGGCTAACATTCTGGATGCGCTTTCGCTGTTTCCATCGCCGAGACAGGACATCCCACTGAACAGGAGTAGCAATCACTACGTTAGCACTGGCAAGAAGTCGCAAGTCCGCAGTCGAGTCGCCTGTTAACTTGACGACATTCTGCTTCCAGTAACTGTTTTCGCCAAACTTCTCGTTCCAATCGTCGAACTTTTCATCACAGCCGGATTGCTGCGGGTTCAGGTAGACAATCAAATGCTCACCAAATTCTTCGCTTTCGTTGTCGGGCTGCCCAAGCTTCACGAGGGTCTTCATCAGCGCAACCTCGGCAACGATAGTCTTGCCACAACCGGGTGGAGATCCCAAGAAGACGTTACTCTCCGATTCCAAAACACGGGGAAGCACCTGCGTCTGGATAGGGTTGAATCGCGAAAACTTCCAGGGACTTGTCTTCACAGATTTCACACTCTTCAGCATCGCTTCAGCTAACTGCTTTTTCCCCCCAGCGAGCTTCAGCAAGGCGTTGTTCACCATCAGCGGTTGCAGATCGAGCAGTTCTGTCGGGGGAGTGTTCTTCTGCGGGAGAATCAGCTTATGGAAAGAGATCGGAAGCGAGCTTTCACAGTGAATCCACTTGTCCGACACGACCTTGATGTAGTACAATGGGGCGAGTGGCTCGAAAAGGGGAATCGTGAAGCTCAGGTACGTCTCTTGTGTCGCGAAACGGCGCTTGATCACAAGCCACTCGTGGTGCAGAATCGTCTCGCTATCCACGTCGTGCACGAACACCCAAAAACCCTCAGAGTTCCCGTGAATGTCGCGATTGAACTCGAAGTCAGGTGTGACGATCAAATCGACCTTGAGCATCGAGCGTGTGATAGGTTGGACATGCGCCGATAGTTCAAGCTTGGGAAACTGGTGGATGTGCTTGTAGAGCTGTCGACCATACTGCGGATTGTTGATAAGTTGACCCAGGTCGGACGGCTCCAAATCGACATACTTCTCCCATGCAATGTCCTTCTTCTCGACGCGCTTCAGGATGCCTTCTGGGATGACAGACGCGAACTGGCGGAGCGGGGTATGCGAGAGCCACATTCGCTTGTCAACCATCTTACAAAAGCTCAGCATCCGCTCGGTCACAGCTGCCCACCCCCGCGTCAAACAAATCTCGAACAGAGCACGGAAAATTCGCGCGGCAGATTGGTGAATGTGTGCCATGTCTGCCAAGAGTGCGAAACCATCGAGCTTCAAACGGGAGATATACGCTTGGAGGAGCACATTTACTTTCGCGGACCCGGTTCCCGTGCCAGACGCGCTGTTGGACACAGCAAGTGATTCTTTCACAGGCACCGGAACACGTTCGAGGAGCTTCATAAGCTCTAAGCGTTCTTCGGTCCGGATGATGATGTACTTGAACTCATTTGACAACGAGAATAACCGCAAGATCTCGATATCCGACATGTGCGGCTTGAGGTACTCGTTGTACGTCTTGATCGAGTCATGAGAGATGTAGTAATGACTCGCGACACGACCAAGTGCTGTCACTTGGAAGAGACCCGAGCGCCGTTCGTATTTGATCAAGTTGTGCTTAGCAAGCAACGTAGCCGCTGAATGAACGAGATCTGTTCGGTACTGGAGCAAGGTAGGATCAATCTTGCGGTCCGCCATGGAGATGCCGTAGAGCGTTGGATTGCGGAGCATACGGATGAATAAATAGGTGTAGCCGAGCCACGTCGCAGCCTGCGAGATGTTCTGGACCGTGCCAAGAACGATCTCCGCGTTCAGGTTGTCAGCGAGGCGGGCCATGAGCTGAGACTCGACAGGAAGCTGCTGGTTCATCAACGACAGGTAGTAGGTGAGCTGTGCGTGTTGGGTGATGATGATGCCTTCGCCTTGCGTATCATACTGCACACGACCTGCACGACCGAGCATCTGCAGAATATCCAATGGGCTCAGTTCCGTCCAGTCACCGCGCTCAGCGTTGTAGATCTGCGTCCCCTTGATGATGACGGTGTGCGCGGGAAGGTTGACACCCCATGCAAGGGTTGCAGTGCTCACTAAGACCTTGACGTGGCCAGCGGCAAACAGATTCTCCACCAGAGTTCGATGCTCGCGCTTCATACCAGCGTGATGGATACCAAAACCAAACGGAAGCATATCCTTCAAGTCGTCTGCTCGTTCAAGCTTCTCTGCCTCGCGGATCAGGACTTCGCTGGATGCGGAGTTCGGCCGCAACAGCTTAGAGAGAGTGTCATTCTCCACGAACAGATCACGAATAGCTTGGGCGGTGCTGGCCGTCTCCTTTCGAGAGTGAACAAACACGAGGACCTGGTTATCGAGCTCAGCTTGCTCGAGGACCTTCTCGTAACAAATTTCGTTCATCAAGGCAAAGCGCTTGATCGCTTTCTTCTCCATCACACCGATGTACTGCTGCTGGAGGGGTACAGGTCGGTAGCTTGAATCGAAGTAGAACAAACCCTTCGATGGGTCGACTCGAAGGAATGCTGCAACGTCTTCGTAGTTCGGGAGTGTCGCCGACAGACCAACGAGACGCACCATCTGCTGGGTCGCTTCGACGTTTCGAATCGTACGAGATACCAGGGCTTCGAGAACTGGGCCTCGAGAGTCATGTAGCAGATGAATTTCATCAATGATGATCAGACGGACCAGCTGGGTGTATGTTCGGTCATCACCCGATTTGCGCGTGATAATATCCCATTTCTCTGGAGTCGTCACGATGATCTGTGTGTTGAAGAGTTGCTCACGAGACAAGTTTTGATCACCGGATAGCTCTCGAACTTCGATGCCGTAAGCCTCGGTCAAGCGCGACGAAAGGTTTAGCACAACCTCTTGGACAAGAGCTTTCATCGGCGCGACGTAGACGATCTTGAAAGAATTGAGATCAATATCACCTGTTTCCGGGTCGCGGGCCTTCATCACCTCATGAAGGATCGTCAGCATGGCGACGTTCGTCTTACCAGCTCCCGTGGGAGCACAAAGTAACAGGTTCTCACTGGACTCGAATGCTGCCGGAAACATTTTGGACTGGACTCGGTTGAGCGATTCCATACCCTCAAATCCCGCCTGTGACCATTTTGGCAGCGTGGAGATCTTGATACGGGCCTTCTCTTCGGCTTCAGCGCTCTTTGTGCGAACAGCAGGAACATGGACTTCTTCGTATCCTTTCTTCTGCGCTCTCCAGGTACCCTCCGGAAGACGTACATCCTTGTTACTCATCAGATGAGCACCCTCTTGGAACGTGAGGGAGTCAAGGTCGATGTACCGCTGCGGCTTCTTGGCAGTAGACGAAGATGTCGCATCTTCCATGTCGATGTCGCCATCATCTTCTTCGCGGGCACCACGACCATTGCTACTGGCAGTCTGCTGTTGATTCTTCCGAAGCTTGTTTGCTTCCGCACGGGACGTACTTTCCTTGGCCCCGATACGGTCCTGCATCCAGGATTCGGCCGAAGCAGTATTCGCCAGCTCACGAAGAATTTGTTCGCCTTCACCTTCGAGCGATTCATCGGCGAGCATCTCTTCCTCAATCGCCTTCCTTTCTGAGTCGCTCTGCGCCTGCTTGAGACGAGT
Organism: Pythium rhizo-oryzae; assembly: GCA_027475725.1. Lineage (NCBI taxonomy): Eukaryota > Oomycota > Peronosporomycetes > Pythiales > Pythiaceae > Pythium > Pythium rhizo-oryzae. The sequence goes on from JAMFLL010000021.1 coordinate 48,097, forward strand.
GCAGTATACCACCTTGGCGCGGTTTTCAAGAAGCAGCTTGATAAAATCGAATTTGTCATAGTCGAGCAACAACACGAGCTGGTTCTCACATGCGCTCAAATCCGCGCCGTTGTCTTTCAAAATTGACAGCACGTCGTCGGCGAGTTTCGCACTGACTTCAGCATCTTTGTAGAACTTGCTCAGCTCACGCTGGAGCCAAAACGCATCGATGCTGTGGGCACTCAGTCGTGACTTTCCGTCTTGTCCGTCGCCGTCCTCGTAGTCTTCGCCCTTCAATCGCATCGCACCCTTCGCGGCTCGCTCCTCACGCGCACGCGCAGCGGTTGCAGTTTGGTCTTCGTCGTCGTCATCATCGTCTTCGTCTTCGTCGTCGCGCACTTCGTCAAGATCCGACTCCTCTTCCTCGTCTTCTTCGTCGAACACGACGGCGACGCCCATTTCTTTGTCGAGCTCGCCCGTTTCATCGTCGTCCTCGGCGGCATTCGCTGCGCTTGCGGTGCTGTCCTGCTGGTCCGGGAAGAAGTCGGTGATGCGCCGGCCAAACACGACGAGCTGGTTGAACACGTCGGGCGCCATCTTCTTGAGCAGCTTCTTCACTTCGCCGTGCTTCTCGTCGTCGCGATACGCGTCGTTCTTCAAGATCGACAGCACTTCTTCCGCCGTGCCCGCCAGGATCTCGCCCGGCTGGTCGCCGAGGTTGCGCGCCACGACGCTCAGGATCTGCTCGTACGCCTCCTGGCTCTGCGGGTTCTTGGGCCGGTACGAGCTGCTCTCGAGCGCGAGACTCTCGCTCAGAATATTCGCCTTGCTCGCCGCGAGCCCGCCGGTCGTGAACAGCATGCCTCTGTCGCCACCGCCGCCAACGTCATCCCCGGCGCCGCGCGAGAGCTGCTTGATCTTCTTCTTGAGCCGCTCCTCCTGGTCGTCCTGGCCCGAGGACCGCTTCTTGCTCTTGTCCTTGTCGCCCGCGGGCGCCGACGCGCGCTGGACGCGGTCGCCCATGCGGATCGAGCGCCCGGCGAGCGACTCGACCTCGCCCGTGGGCTCGTCGCCGCGGCGCCGCGAGTCGCGGTCGGCCTCGAGCACCAAGTTGGAGTTGGCCGTGTACGCATACTGGCGCGAGCGCGCGTGGTCTTCCGCCATCGTGAGGAAGCCGCGATCGACGACGCGTCTAACGGACACGCCAGGCGATCGATGCGGAGGCCGTGGAGCTCGGGAGAGCAGGAGACGACGGCCGCGCTTGGTCCAATCTTTCCCCGCCGGATGCCCACGCCGCTTTGGTGACCAAGGTTTCCGCGGGTGGAGAGGGGGAGTTGGGGCACTCGAATAGAGGGCGGTCTGGGTCCTGCGTGCACGACAATTCAAAATACTGAATTGGACCACAATTCAATTTTGAATCGGACGATTCAGATGTGTTAGATACGAGTCGAATCTAACGTTTCAAAATGCAGTGAACCCATGTGAGGATGCGATGAGATGACTGACCTCGTGATGCACGTCGATTGATAAGACGCTTTGCTGCTGCTTCGTCGCCTGATCAGCTCACGCACAGAGCACTGCACGCAATTGGTGCACGCTGCATCATGCAGCGCGGGGCTTATCCCCACGCCACGGCGGCGAGTGAAAATAGACGCCTGGCAGCTAATACGCGTGTGCTAAATCCATTGCGCCAAAAGCGTTTTGCTTGCCACAAAGACGACTGAGTCGGGTTGGGTGACTCGGCATTTCCGCACGGTCGGCACCTAGACCCACTTGCGCCATGGGGAACAGGCCGCCCGGGCGCGCCGAAGGCGGCACGATCCACGCGTCGCTCGCGCGCCACCGCAGCGGGCGCAGCACCAAGTCGCGGCGCTCGGTGCGGCGCATCAGTCTGCTGCACAGCACGCGCGTGCGCGAGCCGATTGAGCGCGAGCCCCTAGAGACGCTACCGCCCAACATCGAGCACCCGTTCGAACTGGACCTGCTCGACCTCAAGATGCAGCGCAACCTGTGCGGCTGCGTACACCCGCTCGCACGCGTGGACGTCGTGGTCGACGCTGACGACGGGCGGCGCGCGTTCATCGACCGCCGCATCGCGCTCCACGCGAGTGCCGACGACCTCCAGATCGTGCACCAAGAGCTGTACATCCACTGCTACCTCACGCGCCAATCGATCCTGGCGAACGACGACCAGAGACCGCACCCGCACCTGGTCACGCTGATCGGTCACTACGAGTTCCAGCAGACGCTCCACATTCTCACCGAGTACTATCCGCACGGCAGTCTGCTTTCGAGAGTACTACCGGTAGAAGGCACTGGCGACACCAAGGGGCCGGCGCAAATCCACAACGAGTCCGACGTGCTGTGGGCAGTGCGGCAGATCTGTGACGCGGTCGCCTTCATGCACGACGAGGGCGTGGCCCACATGGACATCGCGCTCGACAACATCTTCGTGGACGCGACCGGCGCGCTTCGGCTGGGCGATTTCCGGCATTCCATCTTCATCGGTAAGCTCCAGCGTCGCCGCCACGTGGCGCCGGCGCCAGTGCGGCCAGCGTACGGCGCACCGGAGCTGTACACCGGACGCGAGGTGGATCTGCTCAAGGCCGATGCGTGGTCGGTAGGTATCGTGATCGTCATGCTGCTCACGAAGCAGATGCCGCTCAGCGAGGCGACGACGCATGACACACACTATAGACTGCTCCAGGTGCTCGGCGTGCCAGCGTTCCTCGAGCGCATGATCCAGGACTCAGTGCGGCATCCAGATAGCCATCATCCCACCCCCGTCGTGCAAGATCTCGTCAAGCTGCTCACGGATCTGCTCGAGTGCGAGCCAGACAAGCGGCTCTCTATCACTGAGGCGCTGAAGCGGTATCCGTGGCTCGCGCTGTCAGCACCACCGACCAACGTGTCCGCGGGTCCCGCCTCTCCCCCTGAGGCACCGGCGGTGGATGATCATCCACTGACGCCGGATCCACTGAACCCGGCGTCAGGGTCGGGGCCAGAGATTGAGTCAGACTCCGCAGCCAAGGCAACCTCGTGAAGCAAACGTCAACGGGGTGCCGCTCTTCGACCACTCCATCTGGAAAAGATCGCGTTCCCAGAGCCGATCTGAGCCCGAGCACTTCTAGATCGCGTGGCAGTTGCCCTAACTTTCGCGAAATCAGAAGCACCGAAGAAGACAGACAGGGGATGTACAGCAAGTGGACTTGTGCGCTGTATGTACTGTGTGGCTCCACGAGACGCTCTCGTCTGGCACTGACAACCGGACGAGCTTTGCTGCCCACCCAGACAGTGCGACTTGACCAAGGCACACAAACTGCGCCGCCCCACGGGTCATCGATGGGTTAGCGAGGGCAACTCAACCCGTTTCTGACCCACGAGCCCGTTTCTCATACCTTTCTTCATATAAAATTCCTACCCGGGTCAAATGTGAGCCTGCAAAACCCGAACCGTTTCGAATCAGATGCAGTTTCCGTATCCACTTGCACATAAGTGGGACAGGATCTTCAACGAGGACAGGATCCTGCCCTGTCCAAGCGTCCTGAGGCTCAGCCTGAGGCTCAGGGTCTGGCTCCTTGGGTTCCACTGGACGCGGATCCCAGGGCCTGGAAGTTCCAGGCCCTGGGATTTGAGATCCGCGAGCGATTTCGGCGTCGCGCCATTGGCCTCGCGCACGTCGTCCGGCGCTTGGCACTTCTCAATTCCCCTTCTCGCACACCGCTCCAACTCGTCTCTCCAGCTCGCACCATGCGCTTCGCACCGCTCCTCGTGGCGTTTGCAGCGCTGCTGGCCCCGGCCACTCGGGCGCAAAACGCCACGTCGTTCAAGTACCGCACGTACAGCCAGATCGTGGACACCGTGCTCTCGCTCGAGGCCAAGTACCCGCAGTTCGTCGAGGTCTTCACGGCGCAGGACCGCTACGGTCTGCCCATCCGCTCCGAACTCATGTGCACGCGCAACGGCGCGCAGCAACCGTGTCTCCACTACGTGATCAAGATCACGGACGAAGCGTCGTTGCCCGACCCGGCACGGCCGGAGGTGTTCTTCAGTGGTGCGCTTCACGGCGATGAACGAGTCGGCCCGCAGACCGTGACGGCACTCGCCGAGCTGCTGGTAGACCACGCGAGCCGCCCGGACGGTAATGCCTGGATCAAGCGGCTCGTCAAGACGCGCACGGTGGTGATCATGCCCACGACCAATGCCTACGGCTACGACAAGAACGTGCGTGCAGAGCGCAACATCGACCCGAACCGCGACTTCAACTACCAAAAGGGCTCGACGTGCTTCGAGACCATGGTGGGCCGTGCCGTGAACGAGGTGTGGCGCGACCATCTCTTCCAGCTGGCGATCACGTTCCACGGCGGCACCGAGTCGGTCTCGTACGAGTGGGGCTCGCCGAACCACATGCTCCCAGGCGGCGGCTCGCAGAAGTCGCCGGACCACCAGGGTCAGTTCTACGTGGGTCTCGGGCTCTCGCGCTTCGGTGGCAAGTTCGAGGACAGCAAGCGGTACTACCCGGCCGGCTCGATGAACGACGTTGTGTACGCCGTCACGGGCGGCATGGAGGACTGGGGGTACGCGGCGTCGTGGGAGAACGCGTTCACGACCCCCAAGCCCATGGGCGTGTGCCAGCCGACCACATACGGCGGCTACGCGGCCGACAAGTCGGTCTACAACAACGCGACACACCGCGCATTTAACATCCTGATCGAGACGAGCAACAGCAAGCAGCCCACGGAGGCGGCGCTCGGGAACAGCGCCTCGCTCTCGGACGCCGCGCTCGCCGCCTACCTCCCGGAGTCGCAGACTGTGGGCCACGTGCCGCGCAACGTGCGCATCTCGCTCATGCACATCGACCTCGTACAGCCGTACGTGATCTGGACGTCCACGCCCACGAGCGCTGTCGCTGGCGCCGCCATCCCGTTCGCGTGGGAGGTGCTCGGCGCATTCACAGTGGACGCGACGAAGCTCAAGATCTCCAAGACGCCGGACTTCGCGGCGGCCGAGACCACTGCCTCGCAGAGCGGCGTCACGCGCTGGTACCACCCGGACATGAAGACCTCGAGCGCGACGAACAAGGGGCTCTTCCGCCACGACGTGACGTTCCTCGCGGCGGGCGTGTACTACGTGCAGGCTGTGGCGACCGTGGACCAGGACTGGCAGAAGCAGGGCACGGGCAAGGACCTGCCGTCGCCCAACGTGAAGCCGCAGACCCACGTCGTGAACGCGCGCACGAACCCCAACTGGTTCTACAGCAACAATGGCCGCATCGTGCGCGGCCAGCTTGAGTGGAAGTCGCCGGTCGTGACCGTCGTCGTCGCATGAACAGAACAACACTCCAAAGCTGCCCACAGTACTTGAAATACGCAAGTTCTATTTGTCCGTATAGAGTTGTGTGCGCCGCGATCCCGCGTGTGGCTTCTCTCATCATGGACGCCTTGTCTCCAGGATCTGCTGGATGTCCTCGAGCACCGCCTTTATTGCCGTGAGGCGCGCGAGTACGGCGGCGTCACTCGCGATCGGGGCCTTCGCTTTCGAGCGGCACGACCGCGGCTTGACGACCACAGTCGGCGTGGGCGTGCGCCCCAGGGAAGTCGACGCCGGCGTTGGGGTAGGCGCTGCCGTGGCGGCCTTGAGTGCTTCCTGGACCGCCTCGACGTGCTTCTTGAGCTGGTAGGCGTTCCCGATGGACGCGAGTCCTTCGATCAGGACAGGCACCGGCGCCACGGCCGCCGCTGTCGCGGTCCCGCGCAGTTGTCCGTGCGTGTCATCGTCGCCTGTGGCGGTGGTAGCGAAGCTGGAGGCAGCGAGCAGCAGCAGGAGCACTCGGGCGACGTGCATTGTCGTATGTGTGTGTGCGTCGTCGGTGGGGAGATGGCGAATGTGAGAACGCGCGGGAAGCCGCTCATAAGACGGCGGATATCCACTCCTGAGAGTCAGTATGGCCGCATTATCCAGACGCGCGACGTAGAGGCAGCTCCAATGCTGGTGTCGCGGCCCGTAGGACCGTGGCCACGAAGAGAGCAGTCGCATGGCGCCGCGGAAACGCTGCTCGGGTCATCACCTTCACTCCCATGCACAAGATCTCAGCGTCGTCCAATTGTGGAACCAAACACACGTATTTCTACCAATCAAACGACGTGAAAATGTTTATTGATCAATGAAACGACAGTAAAATGTACCCATATCTAACGTCACGAAGAGCTACGAGCCGAGTCGCATCTTGCCGCGTTGGCAGGCAAGCGCCAGATCGGCCACGACGGTGGAACGCGCGAAACCAGAGCTGTACCAAGCTAGCAACATCAAACCGCGTGCGCGGCTGCACCGCGACGCAAGAATGCGTCCGGGCGGCCGGGGCGGCCCGTGCGCAACGCGGCGGCGAGTGGGTTCGGCTTGCCGACCAAGCCCTGTGGCATGGGCTTGACGAGAGCCGCGGGCTTGGACACCACAGCAGCCGGGCGCGCCGTTGGCTTGGTCAGGGAACGATCTTCAAGCGAAGAGCTCTGGACGAGCTCGGCCGGTGCGACGGTGGCGGGCGCGTAGCGCTCACCGGGAGAGCTGAACGAGGCGGGCTGGATGGGGACCATCGTCGGCGCTGGCGACGCTACGCAGCGGATGCACGTAGCAACGGCGGCGAGGCACACGAGAAGAAAGAGCTTGCTCATCTTGATGTGGGTTGGCGAATGAGCGAATGAGCAAATGCCTCAGCGGGAGCGGGAGCACCGGCGGATCGGCAAGGAGGGCCAGGCTCGGGGGGAACGAAGCCACAAACGACACCATCCATCAGTATGTGGTCGTGGCGCTTGCTTTTTCATGGTCGTGTTCACGGCGATGGCGGGCTGCCGCGATGGCCCCAGTGTTTGAACTGGCATCTTGCTCGTTTCTCAGGTCACACGGACAACCTCTGCTAGTCGATGGATGTAGCCATATCGGTTGGTACAGTTGAGTGACTTGACGTGCGTCAGAGGTCTCTGATTTGGAAGGTTCGAAAAAACGACCCAGTTACGTACAATAGCAGCACAACCACGGCAGCCAGCCTATGACCACAATGTGGATGCGCCGCGTCACTCGCGAGCGACGCTGTGGATTGACAGTCGACAGTGTCGACTGTTCCGCAGGCTCTGAGATCTCGCTGCCGTAGTGCGCACCGAGACTACTGTCCGTGTGCCTAGTCATTCGCTCAACTAATAAACGAGGAAGGCACGAGCTCAACAGTCGAAACTGCTGTGGTGGCCGCAGCCAGCCAAGGTGCCCAGCAGCAGGACATGAGTACCGTGCGGACGCGCTCACCCATGGCGAGCGCTGACCTGTCCAGCGACAGTCTCCACTCGTGTGTGAAAAGCGGGGCGACTGACGGAATCAGATCGCCGCGGTGTGCGTTGATGAGTACGTGCCCATCTCCATCTTGACGCTCATCTCCCATCTTCGTTCTGTTCTTGTGTGTGTCTGCTGGAAGCAGGAGCTTCCAGTCCCAGTGGCCAAAATGAAACGTAGAGCCAGAGAGGAGCTCTTTGCTCTTCACCTTCTTTCCTTCTTCTTCTTCTGACTTCGTGGCGCACAGCCCCCACAAGTTTAGCGCAAGTCCACGGCACTGTACTGGGAGCCAGGAGCTGACCGATTCTCGACGTTTAGTATCCAGAAAGATCTCCCGCGGATCAGCAAAGATCCATGGGACGTCGACTATTTACTTTCATCGTACTGTACAGCCACAACGCTTTTGCCGACTTTTCCAGCTCGTTACTCACCCCTTCTGAGCAGACATGAGGCCAAATACAGACACGCACACACACATTGATCTGTTTCGAGCCTGGCGGATGGGCTGCTTTGCCAGCTCCACGTCGTTCTATCTCCCTGTTTATGGCGCAATAGCGTCTTGACGTCATCCGTTGGTAAAGAACGCAGCGACGGAGGAATCTTGGGAGAGAGCTGCTCTTTGATCACCCACAATCCAGCCATCGGCCTTGCCTGCGTGGTGCCGCCGATGGAGGCTCCATTCGCCAATCTCCGCTCTCTCGTGTGAGTCGGACCATCCTTCTGCGCTCCACTTCCGTCGCTCGGCGCCTTCCTCCACTTCACGATGCGTGGCGCCTCGATCGTCGCGGCCGCGCTCGCCAGCCTGGCGGCACCGGTCGCGCTCGCGCAGCAGAACGTCACGGCTTTCACGTACCGTTCGTACAGCGAGATCATCGACACGATGCTCGACCTCGAGGCCAAGCACCCGCAGTTCGTCGAGGTCTTCACGGCCCAAGACCGCTACGGACTGCCCGTGCGCACCGAACTCATGTGCACGCGCAAGGGCGTCTCGGAGCCTTGTCTCCATTACGTGGTCAAGATCACCAACGAGGCGTCACTGCCCGACCCGGCGCGCCCGGAGGTGTTCCTCAGCGGCGCGCTCCACGGCAACGAGCGCGTGGGTCCGCAGGCCGTGACGGCACTTGCCGAGCTGCTGGTAGACCACGCGAGCCGCCCGGACGGCAACGCCTGGATCAAGCGGCTCGTGAAGACGCGCACGGTGGTGATCATGCCCACGACAAACGCCTACGGATACGACCGAAACGTGCGCGCGGAGCTGTCGATCGACCCAAACCGCGACTTCAACTACCTGAAGAACAGCACGTGCTTCGAGACCATGGTGGGCCGTGCCGTGAACGAGGTGTGGCGCGACCATCTCTTCCAGCTGGCGATCACGTTCCACGGCGGCACCGAGTCGGTCTCGTACGAGTGGGGAACGCCGAACCACCTCCACCCGGACGGCCGCTCGGACCGCTCGCCCGACCACCTCGGCCAGTTCTACGTCGGCCTCAGCCTCTCGCGGTACGGCGCCGCGTTCGAGGACAGCAAGCGGTACTACCCGGCCGGGCCGATGAATGACGTCGTCTACCCCGTGAACGGCGGCATGGAGGACTGGGCGTACGCGGCGTCGTGGGAGAACGAGTTCACGACGCCCAAGCCCATGAGCGTGTGCCAACCAAAGACCTTTGGCGGGTACCCCGCCGAGAAATCAATCTATAACGCTGCGACGCACCGCGCATTCAACATCCTCATCGAGACTAGTAACGCCAAGCAACCGACGGTGGCGGCACTGGGTAACAGCGCCGCGCTCTCGGACGAAGCGCTCGCTGGGTACTTGCCCGTGGAGCAGACGATCGGCCACGTGCCACGAAACGTACGCGCTGCACTCCTGCTTATCGAGGCCGTGCAGCCGTACGTGGTGTGGCAAAGCGAGCCAAAGACTGTCGTCGATGCCGGCGCCGCACTCAGCTTCGACTGGGAGGTGTTGGGCTCGTACACGGTCGACAAGACACAGCTGCGTATCTCCAAGTCCGCCGATTTCTCCACGGCAGAGACCACGGACGCGCAGAGCGGCGTCACACGGTGGTACCACCCGGACATGGGCACGTCGAGCGCGACCAACAAGGGCCTCTTCAGCAGCAACGTGACGTTCGCGACCCCTGGCGTGTACTACGTGCAGGCTGTGGCGGTGGTCGATCAGGACTGGAAGTCCCAGGGCACTGGCCGCGAGGTCCCTGTGCCCAACGTCAAGCCGCAGACCCACGTCGTGAACGCGCGCACGAACCCAAGCTGGTCCTACAGTCACAACGGCAAGACCGTGCAGGGTCAGCTCGAGTGGACGTCCCCAGTCGTCACGATTGAGGTTGCCAAGGTGCTGCCGCATTGTTAACCATTTGGTGGTATGTAGCCATAAGTGTGTTCAATACAAATGATATGGCTTCGTTCGATCAACTCTAACAGGATATAGCCATTTGACGAAGTACTGTGCAGTGTGGCTCCAGGAGGCAGGATCAACCACATGCTCTGACGAGAGCTCACAGCAGAGAACAGGATGCCAATGTGCTGGGAGTGCTGAATGAAACGCCGAGGATGAGTTGCGTCTGCTGTACCATCCTTCCGGCTCACCCGCAGCGATGAGAATGGATGGGCAGCAGGCGAAGTATGCGAGGGCAGGGTAGGCCACAAGCTAACCGTCTGACCCTGAATGAACCGAGTACGACGGCACCGTTGGTGTGCAGACATGACAGCCGTCTGCGACTTCAGCTGAGCCCTGAGGACGGTCTTGATACAGTCGCTCTTTGCACGGGTTGTACCAGTCGCGCCTCGACCTTTCGCCAATACGGGACACGACACGGAGCAGTCCGTTAATCAAGTCAGACCAAAACTCCCAAAACCATGGGCAACGCCAGCGCAGCTCCCGCGCTGCCGGCAAAGCGCGCATCTCGCGCCAAAGTCTACGTATCGTTCTTTGACCTTGAAGCCAAGACGATCGATATGTCGAAGCCGCTCACGCCGGAGATCCGGGCCGAGCTGCTCCAGCGGCGCGCGTCGTTTGGGGCTACCAACCAGACAATCCACAACCTCCGTCACCACGGATCTAGACGGCAAACCACAGTGACGTCGCAACGAAATCGCAAGCGGTCGATCTAATCCCACGACTGCAGATCATGAAGAGCGATGCGTTGCTTGTCTTTCTCAATTTCGTTGATTTAGTAAATACTATCTCGCAGCGATCTATGCCCCGGTGTGCGTCTTAGTCGCGTCTGTTTGCCCCTTTCATCACCTCCAAGCTAGCTATTCCCCGAGCGCGTTCGCTTGAGTGCGTACTTGTTGTTCGTAGACGCGAATGAACCCGATGCACTCTTCATGGATGCGCAACGCAATTGCACGCGCTCGTGCGTACTGCTTGAGAGGGGCTTGGACAAGTCGAGGTGCTCCTCTCCGAATGCGAGCTCATAGAACGAGACGTAGACTTTGGCTGTCGGGCCCTGTGCTCTGGGCTTGAGCGATGCGGTCGAGGTGGTTGGCGTTGTCGGTGGCTCCATCGGCGGCGAAGCACGTTGAGTTCTCGCGATATTGCCCATCGAGCGCTGCTCTCCACGCGCTTAGCGATGGTCGCTTAACGCCGGTCGGCTCCTGTGGTAGTTTGAATGCCCCTTGCGCACGTGTGGGAGCGCTCACCTTATGAAGCGTGAACATGCCATCGAAACAGTCGAGAAGACGAACACCAGTCGGCGCTGTTCTGGTCGCACCTACGAATAGGCGGGCGTAGTGAAACAACGAACTGGATTCCGGGGCCAGCGAACACGAATGCAACGCAGCGCTCGTCCTCACCCACTGACCTACCCCAGCTTTCTTGGCGGTTCTGAGGAGAGGAGGCGGGTGAAACAGCCATCGATAGGGCTACACGCCCGTGCAGTATTCCTGATGACGGGGACGATAGCTTATTGACAGCAAGAACTTCACCATGTGCACGCTTCCCTGTTCTTACAGCCCAAGATAATCGCCAAATTCGGCCATTTTTAGATCGGCAGAAATTCTCTTCACAGCCAGCGGCCGACTCAACAGGGTCCAGCACTCCGCCGGTGTGTACTGAGCGGCTCGCATATGCGGCGTTCCGGTAACTCGCCACGCAGTAGGATTTGACAGGTCGGTCTTAGCGAGCTACTACAACTGGAGCCATTGGAAACTGGCGCCTATGGTTCTAAGCCGCTCTTTGTTTCCTTGAGAAAAGAATACCTTCCGTTCGCTCCCTTAACTCCTACGCCATATATTTTCCTTGCATAGTGAGCACGGAGGCGGCCTACAGCGCCGTGCATGCCGCCTGCAGCTCGTCTGACGCGGGTGAAGCGCATGCCGCGGCGATGGTGTCGCGCTGGGACGGAGCCGCCGCGGTGGCTGCATTCACAGTCGCAAACGCCTCGGCGAGCGCGCGCGTGGCCTCGGTCGAGTGCGTGTGGGTCACAGAGCCAGTGCGCAGGAACCGCTTCTGGGTCGCAGACGCATGAGTCGTGGCCGGCAGCTCGTACAGCACCTTGGCGAGCGCGGCGTACGTGTTGAAGACGCTGACGAACGGCTTGACGCCGACCATAGCCTCGTGGTCGAGGTTCTGGAAGTGCCCCACACGCTGCCAGCGGCCCGTGACCGACTGGGTCACGCCCTCGATCACGGGCGCGATGCCGTCCGAGGTCATGGACGGCAGGCTTACGACGCCGTCGTTGATCTGCCAATCAGCGCTGTAGCCCTTCTTCGTAAGCAGCGTCGAGCCCAACACCATCGCGAGCGGTTGCAGTGGCAGCAGCATCGAAAACATGTTGGGCAGCACGATGTTCCCCATGCGGAACGAGTCCTGGTTCGTGACGCTGTAGTAGAAGACCGAGGGCAGTGTCTTGACCCACGTGAGCTCCTCCTTGGCGCCGGCCATCGACAGGCTGTACACGCACAGGTCCTTACCAGCCTTCTTAAGCATCGGGCTCACGAAGATGCGCCGCGTGTAGGCCCCGAGGGTCTCGCCGGCGTTGCGCGGGCTCACGCCCCACTGGTCGAGCTTGGGGTCGTAGAGCTTGGTCGCACTCGGCCCGAACATGTCAAGCACGCCCATGAGGGCGCCGACGATGTTCTCGGGCTTGTCGTCCAGCGCCTCGAAGCCGTCGGCGATGATCGTGCCTTGGTTCGATGACGCGATGCCCGTGACCGAGTGAACCCAGTGCTTACCGCCGGCGAACAGCGGGTGCGAAGTCGGGTCCTCTTGGATCGGCGCGCCCTTGGTGCCTTCCGCGAGAAGCTGCGCGAGCATGCGGATCGTCTGGCCGCCCATGCTGTGGCCGATGAGGTGAACCTTTTGGACCGTGCCGTTTACCACCTCGCCCCACTGCGGGAAGATACCGGGGAATGTGCGCCCCGTCACCGTGTGGTTGTGCGCCGCGGCGTGGTTCTTGCCGTAGAACACGGTGCCGCCCTTGATGTACGCGTAGAGCTCACAGGCGCGGTCCCAGTTGCTGGCGAAGGGGCCGACCGAGGCCGTGCGCACGTCGTAGCCCTGCTTCTTGAGCTCCTCCTGCCAATCGCCATGGAAACCGCCCCAGTACTTGGTGCCGCCCAGCAGCCCCATCTCTTCGCGGCCCCAGCCCGTAAAGCCGTGGACCAAGATGATCGGATACTTGTTGCCGCTCGCGGCGGCTTCGACGTAGTGCCACTGCGATAGGACCGCCGTGAGCGCGATCCAGAGGCCCAGGAGGCCACACTTTGATGTGAGCGAAGGCATCGGTGTCGCGCGTGGGGGTTATACAGTCCCTTCGTTCGGGTACTGTGCGGATCTCCTCCTGTTCGATCGATCGCCCGGAGACGGAGCAAAACGGAGAATGACCACTAAAGTGGTCATTCCTGTCACGGACCTGGGGCCAATCGACATGAGGCGCTCGCTGGGAAGGGAAGAAAACCCTGCGTGGAGGGACCTTGTCCCTCAAGCCGCCGCCACAGGTGTCCTTCCCTAGAGACCTTCGCAGGTGACCGGCTCCACGCGACAGGCGACGGTCTCACCTGATCAAATGTCAGAGGCTTTTTGGAAACACCAAACGTCAGAAGAGAGGTTAGCTAATGGCGGCGGCATTCGGTATGGGAGGCTGAACCGTCTCCATGGATGAGTTTTTGTTTGTGATGACCCCCCTACAGAAACGATCCTTGGTAATAGGCCAGGTGAGGATTGGGCTACATGTGAACCTTGCCAAGGTTACCTTGGGGGAGACAGCGGTCACAGAAGCTCTCTTGGTGCTGCGGTGAGACTCGCAACTTGAGTGCCTAGGACTGTGCATTGCTGTCTCTCTGCTTGTGTAACGCAAGGAGTGCGGCTGGTCTTGGGATGCTCTGGCTCACGTCTCTTCGATGGAGAGGCGTGGATGTTTCTGTCTCCGTGGTGGACCATCCAACGGATGATCTGTGGCGATCGGGCGATGATAGTCTGTCGACCTGTAGCAGGTCGAGTCCAGAGAGAACAGGTGACCCGTTCTCTCTGGACTCCTCATGTTGACCCCACGAGTACAGTACTGTATTGAGGAGCGATGGCTGATGGTTTCGATCTGGAGCCCCACGATTCCGAGCGTCTCCATTCCATCACGCGCAAAGAGCCTAGGAACAGCGCGCAGGGAGTAATCGTGACTAACAAGAGCCACTCCAAGAGCTTCTCTGGGCGGACCACGCGGGTCCATCCCTTCTGAATACAGTACTCTTTCGCGCGAGGCTATCCTGACGCTCTGAACTTCCTGGGAAGAAGAAGCCCATGCGATCGCCAGATCTTGTGCCCCAGCACTACCCTGAGGTAATACGGGTGGTCCACATGAGCTGTTGGTTCCCAGAAACAGGTGAAACACTAACCGACGAAGGCGAAACACGGTGCAGAGCGTCCAGTGACGTCACTGGGTCGGTCTCTTTGGCCGCACTCGGCATCATGCTGGATCCCCCGCCTCACTCGCGCCGGGCTCGTTTGTGCGAGCGCGCCCCACTGCTGCGCCGTGTTCCTGACAGCCAGCAGGGCGAGCGAGCCGAGTGTGTCGGTCAAAGCCTGGAGGAACATGTACTGGATGATTGTTATCTCATCATTTCTGAAGGGCTGACACGATTCTCGAACGAACGCTGCGATCCGAAGCGAAACGTCGCCTCCTTCCGACACGCACGCACGCGCCCGGGTGAGGTGAAACGCTTGGAGGGCGAATCTGTCACTAAGAGACTTGGCGCAATGGACGTGAGACAAGCAAACTGAAGGTTCTACATTTTTTTTTCGAAGCTTCCATGATCGAATTGTGGGCGACGCGCGAAGAATCGAACGGGTCGCGAAGGAACTCTCAGTGGTAGACATCCGCGATGGCAGGGACGGAACGCGACGGCGACACGCACGCGTCAGAGTTGATGACGAGGCGGCGTTCTTCTCGCTTCCGCATTTGCGAAGAGTTCGCTTCACGAAGGGATCTGATCCTGTCCGAAGCGAAGCTGGCTTCACGCCGTGGAGGATGAGAGAAGAGAGAGGATGGAGATCTTCCTACCGGTCCAGTACGTACTTCGAATAAAGTCGTGAACTGCGGAAGCGCGGTTCGCGCATCGGCTCGACCGGCGAGCACTGAACTGAGCCTCGAACGATCCAGGCTAAGACGATGCTATTAGTCCGGTTGTCAGCACGCTCTTTCGCTGGGTCCACCGCCCCAGGTTGGACCCTCGCCGGAACGCTCAGGATGTTGACGCCGCGCAGTCCAACCTCTCCACTCGGGAATATTTTGCCCGGGGGACGACCCTGCCCGCGGCGAGGAAACTCGTTGAAGAACATCGTCATGCACTGTGTGAAGTGGACAGTGAACAGGAAGAGAGGTGTTTGGCTCCCTGATCACATCCTACACCACAACCCAACATCTCAGTGCTTGCCAAGCCAACAGAAGCAGCAGAGGGTGGGACGGGCGCGCTGTGGATTTCCCTCGCCGCCGTGTGTGCTAGTTGCCGGTGCGGAGCTTCAATGCCAGCTGGGTCTCGAAAGAGGACCACTCTTCCAGCGCAGGTCGCAGAGGAAAGGATCCCAGGAGGAAGCCCACACTCACAGACCGAGCCGGCACTACATGCACGAAGCTGCCACCATTTTGGTTGGCGACATGAGCCGACTGGCCAAGAACCATAGCCTGGCGCTGTTCCTTCTCCATCACTTGTGAACCGAATAGCCCAAGAGTTCAGCACCCAGAAGATGCGATCCGGTCAGATCCTCAGAAACAAACGGCCTGGTGGTCGAAGGCGTTTACGCTCGAGTCACCACGCACACACCGTGTGCTGAATCCAGACTCGCTTTTTGTTGGCGATGGCTGATAGATCGCCCCCCGACGGATCCCAAAGGCGAAGAAAAAAACCGACAGATCGGTTTGCGGGTCCTCTGTGGGACACGGCGTGATTATCAGTTTGTGCGGCGCGCCCGGGCTTTGCGCGCCCGAACCCCGCACCTGACGGATTTGCAGAGACCGTGGCTTGAACCTGCGAGAGCGAATGATCGACTCGCGACCTCCGCTCTGTTTCCACAGAGAAGAGTGGACTCCCGACTCGTGGAAATGGATACAAAATAAGAACACCTGGTGTGGGTGACACGCTTGGAGTGATGGTCTGGACCGCGTGCAACCCGCGTGCAGCGCCGGGCCAGGATCTCATGGCCCCGAAAGGCTCCGCTCTTCCTTTCCGCGAACGCCCGAGAACTTGGCTCGGAGTTTTTTCTCGCGTGGGGCGCGCGCCTTCTCTCTCGCGCCGCCGGCTGGGGGCGCTGGACCACTCGTCTGGACTTCAAGTGACTGCCTCAGCCAGCGAGGATGACGCAGAAATCCAGGACCCGAAGGACCGTCCTGTCCGGTGCGCACACACAGTGAGTTAGAGGGAGGGCCCATCTCGTGGAGATGATGCCGGTGTCGGCTTGTTTCGTGTCCCCATCGACGCCGTGCAGCGAAGGAAGACCGGTGTTGAACCAGCGTCCGGCGCCGCCTTGCTTTTCCGGTCCTGTGCGGGAGCCGACCACTTTGCATTTTGCCTCCGAGTCGCCAAGACCACGCGCCAAGTCTCGTGAACATTAGAAAAATGGCGATCCTCTCGACGCGCAGCACTGTGGTGGCGCTGTGGCTCCTGGTGGTCGCGACCTGGGCCCACGTGGCCGCGGCTGCGGGCGGCAACAAGTACCCGATCGTGCTGGTCCACGGCTTCGGCGGCTGGGGCCGCGGCGAGCTGGGCGGCGCGAGCTACTGGGGCGGTTTCCACGGTGACTGGCAAGAGGAGCTCAAGGCGCAGGGCTACGACGTGCGCACGGCCGCCGTGGGCCCGCTCTCGAGCAACTGGGACCGTGCCTGCGAGCTGTACGCGTACATCAAGGGCGGCACCGTCAACTATGGCAAGAACCACGCCAAGTTCCACGGCCACAACGTGACGGGACGCACGTTCCCCGGTATCTTCCCGCAGTGGGGTGAGGTTATCAACGGCGAGGTCCAGAAGATCCACTTGATCACGCACAGCATGGGCGGCCAGACCGCGCGCATGCTCGCGCAGCTGCTCGCCGAGGGCACCAAGGGTGCGCCGATCCAGGAAGACCCCAAGTCGCACCCGCTGTTCGCCGGCGGCAAGAACTGGATCCACTCGATCACGACGGCGTCGGGCGTCCATCAGGGCACGACGCTCGCGGACGGCTTCGACCTGCTCGGCGACAAGGTCGAGAACCTCGTGGCGCTGCTCGTGGGCACGCTCGACATCTTCGGCAACGGCTTCAGCAACCTCTGGGACGCCAAGCTGGACCAGTGGGGGCTCGGCCCGCGCAAGAGCGGCGAGTCGCTCAAGGACTACCTCAAGCGGTTCTTCGCGAGCCCGGCCATCAAGAACGGCGCCGGCAAGGACCTGTGCGTCTACAGCCTGTCCACGGTCGGCGCCAAGGAGGAGCTCACGTGGGTCAAGACGCGTCCGGACGTGTACTACTACAGCTTCACGAACCAGGACACGTTCCGCCTCGGCAACATCGCGCTGCCGCGTCCGCTGTCGATGCTCGCTCCGCTGCAGCCGCTCTCGACCTTCATCGGCTCGACGTTCACGACCAAGACCAAGGGCTACAACGAGGACTGGCTCAGCAACGACGGCGCCGTGAACGCGCCGTCCATGCGCTCGGACGGCATCGCGCAGGTCGTCGAGGGCGTCGCGCAGTCCAAGCCCGGCCGCTGGCACCACATCGGCACCTTCACGACGCTCGATCACGAGGCCATGGTCGGTGTCAAGCTCTTCGTCAACATCTTTGACGTGTACTCAGCGCAGGCCAGGATCCTGTACGAGCTGCCGGCCGTGAAAGTCGGTGGCCGCGCGCGGCTGCTGCGCGGCGGCGACGACGCCATCCACACGCACTCGGAGGAGGCCACGCGCCGCGTGAGCGAGGCCGTCGCGGCCGTGAACGTGCTCACGGCACCGCAGCAGGACGACGCCGTCGCGTTCTGCTCCCAGCTGCGCCAGCTGGGCGACGCCGCCCACCCGGAGACCGAGACGCTGCGCCGCCTCTGTGAGGAGCACGCGCGTGCGCTGTGAGTGTACAGAAAAAGAATAGTGATGTAGTGTAGGTACTGTAAGCGACAAGGAAGGGGAAACTAAAGTCCCACGTAAAGAAACTGGATTTGTTTGTGATTCACAGACTTCGTACAAGTTGTCGTACTTCCTCGTCATCCGCTGTGTCCTTGCTGTAGGTGGCTCACGGAAGCTGATAACGAAGGTCTTCGGCGGCGAGGGGATAGTACATTGGGTCCGTGAGGATGCCGCAAAGCGCCATCGACCTGAGGACCTTGGCGTCGTCGTGTGTGAAGTTCATCACGAACGAAAGCTGTTCCGAGGGGAATTGGTGCGGCACTGGGAACTTCGCCAACGAGCCACTGATGACCAAGGCCGCGGAAGCACACAACGGGCTACCGCTTGCTGCGATCAATGGGTAAGTCACGGCGCCGCCGTTCAAGACCCTGTCCACGGCGGACTCAAGAACCCTGTCGAACCAGTTCGGCAGCACTGACACGTTGGTGTCGATGATATTGAGCAACGTGAGCGACGGCGCCACGGTCGTACCGCGAGGAGGAAGCAGCGAGGAAATCGCGTGGTTTCCGCCCAAGTTGAGGATCACAAGGCCATCCAGCGCGAGCGCTTCAAAAGGGAACGTGGAGAATCGATTGCGAGCAAAGGAGACCTGGTAGGGCCGGAGCCCGAACAACGCCACCGGAAACGACTCGAACTGGGACTCCTCCAGCAGCAAGTACAGCCCTCGCGGCCACTTCGTGTCGAGATCGAGCGGAAGCTTTCTCAAGTTGCTCACGCACACTTGGAATCCGTTCACTGTCTTTGGAAAGTCTGGATCTGTGAGTCCGTCGGGCAGCTCACCGTTGACAAACTCTACTCGCACCAGCACGACCATGAGGAGACCTGGGTGGTTGGTGCTCGTCAGCGCCGCATCCGCGGGCCATTCGACAATGGATGAGTTGTAGATTTTCATGGTGATCAGCGACCGGTAGTTTCGAATCAACGTCGGCATTCGTAGCGTCGGGCAGTGGCGGATGAGAAGACGCGTGACGTGTAAATCGTCTAGAACGGTGTACAACCCGTGTTGGTCGGCTCCGGTATTGTTTCGCACCATGTCTTCATCGCAATCAACTTTCACCAGCGCACACGCCGGCTTGGAGTTGAACCACGGGCGAAGCTGCATGATGCACACGGGGGAGTTGGGGAGGGACGCTGCGTGGATGTGGACCGTGAGCACGATCAGGCCCCACACGGCGAGGGCCCCATGAACCCAGCGCTGGAAGTGACGCCCCCGGGCGCTGTCTCGCAGCCACTTGAAGGTGTTGATCGTGGTGCTCGGCATGGAGTTGCGCTCTTTGTGTTGGAAAGCCGTTAAATTATCGAGGTCCACGATAGCAGACTTTCGCGTGCGGATACGCTGTTCTGGCTTCCGTCGGATCAGCGAGATGCTGCTTTCGAGACTGGCGATAAATCCCAAGGACACCACGACGCGGGAGAGCAGATCCGACCACGACGTCACGAGGATCAGCAGGAATTCGTTCTGGGCGTTCACGAGCCACGTGTCGTCCGTCCAATATCGCAACGAGATCCCTTCGCCCTCTGGCTCATAGTACGGAAGATACAGCATGATGAGGCAGACTGGGATCACCACGGACGAGACGAGGTCGAGCAGTGAGTCACACGCGAGTGCAACGGCGCGTCGCGCGAGGAATCGATGCTCGTACAGTATGTGGAGCGCTGGAGTGAGTAGACAGCTCGCCACCAGAAGAAATACGAGGATCCGATTAAGCCACGGGCGCGGGACGTGCTTGCTCATGCGGTACGCCTGGATGGACTGGAGCACAGTCTCGAGAACTTCAAGCAGCAGCAGTTGCGCGTCAAAGTACGTCCCCTCGACCCCGAAGAAGCCCGTACGACCGAAAACGGCGTCAGCCGCGGCGCGCATGGCCTTGGAAAGACTTGCGGACGCCCACCAACAGCGTGCGCGTGTTGATCGAACTTCCGACTCACGGCGATTGGGTTTCGCGGTCGGACAGTGGGAAGCGCTAAAGCAGAGTTGGTGATTCCGAATCGAATGGAAGACCATCGCCACGACGAAGAGCCCGTGGAGTGCACCGAGGCAGCCGAAGACGATTGCGATGGACGGGAAGTTGACGGGCTCCATGCCGATCTTGTTGTGATGAAGCATCCCAGCGAGGAAGGAATCGGCCGTCACCCAGTAGAAGCGCGCCATGCCGAAGTAGTACGTCCCGCAGAAGCCATGAAGACCCACGACGCAGACCCAGACGATCCGGAACGCAGCTAGCGAGACCTCAACATACATCCGACTGGGACGGTCATTCGCCTCGGTTGACTCTGGGGTCTTCGCCTCACTCGCACACGGCACGATGCCTGACGATGGCGCCATGGTGGATCGTATAGGCCACCAGGGCCTCGAACTGAGTACTGCAATGATTAACTGGAGTGGAGGAGAGGATCACGCTGCTGTGGTCGACGCTTCTGTTGGATCAGTTCGAGGCCTTATTGTGGTAATCTGTCGGCGGCTTTTATTAGCATTGACCACACAGCCTGGAGCTTCACTCCCCTCCTGCACAATCTGGATCGGGTTCAGCGCCGCCAGAATGGATGGGAGCGCGGTGAAGTGCGAGTGCTAAAAAAGGAAATACTCGTATAGGTCAATGCAGCCCCGCTTGGCAGCCGACGATCGTCGAGTTGTGAATTTTGATCGCTGTCATCAGGTGCAGCGTCTGAACTGCACGTGGGACGTGAAGTGCCGGACAGTGACGAACAACGAGGCGAATGACGCGACTTGAACCCAAACTCCTTTACTGCGCTTGCATTTCGTCGCTTGTGGCGTGGTCAAGCCCCTCAGGATGACAATCGATCAGCATCAGCACGCACGCAGGTTTGGTCTGTAGCCATGGACGCACCTGTATCGCGCACACTGGTAGCGATACATCATGCATGGAGGTGGCGAGAATGTTCATACCCTACGCAGCGAGTATCGCGTGGATGATGCGCTTAAGGTGGCGTCCGTACTTGCTGCCCTGAAGCCAACCGCGCGCGTTGCTCAACATGGAGGATGTCCGACGGTATTTTCCCGGTCCAGGCCTCACAGTCTTGCGAGCGAGCGAGCGCCCAGGTCGTGAATGAGAGCTATGCTCGGTGCCGTTTTATCGCGTGGTCGCACGAGCGGCTTGAATCCCTGGAGCTCGTGATAAAGATGACGGAGTTGAGCATTCTCGCCACCAGGTAGGCAGAGGACGTCACGATGAGCTAGAATTCGTTAGATGCGCTGACGGTGGGGGAGTCGCGCTATTTCGAGGCTCGACTCGTCAACGATAAGACGCAGGTTTGCTTCACTGTTTTAGCGCGTCAATTCGAACACGCGTGCTTCACAGCTGAGCGGGGAAGCTGTGACTTTACAGTCAACGATCGGTGTCAAAACAAAGACTGTTCGGGGCCACCCACAGGAAACGTTGAGCGATTCCCCCGTGTGGAGCGAACCCAGTGGGCGACAGACACTTGGTACACGTGAAGCGTGAATCAAGCAGCGGATGCGTGGAGGCTGGCGAGGCCCTCTGCGCCTGACGCGGAGCCGGTGTGAGCGGGGCACATCGCATTGCAGCGTGTGCGCCGCGTGCTTCATAAGCGCCTAGGGGCCGTCCATTGGAAATGGAGGAGCTGCCCAGCCACTCCCGCGCGGAGTCAACTGATTACACGGTGAAAAGCCACGGGATCGACACAAATGCGCTTGAGTGAAAGACGCGGCGGCACCACAGAACGCCTCGTTAGGGGCGGAGTCTCTCCGGGCCACACGGCCGGGGTCAGCGGGGAAGGCGCTGGCGTCGTCGGGTACACATAGGAGCTCTGTGGGACGCGGAGAGAGAGCCCATGTCGAACCTAATCGGGAAAGAGACCGAGGATAATGCGAACTTAGTTGGACATGGCTACATTGCATTGTGGATTTGACCCGAGACACGGCTCTGTCTAATAAAAAAAAAAAAGGCGTTTGTTTCTCGCGCTGGGCGCGACGTGCCGCACAGGGTGCGCTGTCAGCAGCACGGCGCGCTTCTTCGGACGATTGGTAGCTGGGGGACTTTCAGCTGGTACTTTGGGTTGCTCGCGTACCGGCCGGCCTGGGCCGCGACGTCGTCGTCGCTGTCCAGATCGAGCGGACCAGTGGCGCAGCGCGCGCGGAGGTGCTCGCGCTGTTCAGGCGAGAGCGGCTTGGACATGTCGAAGGCCTTGCCGTCTTCGCCGCAGGGCAGATCGAGAATCGAGACGTAGACGCGCGACGCGCGCGAGGAGCGGCGACTGGAGTTGGGCGTGCTCGGGGCGCTGCCCATGGGGGCGAGAGTGCGTTCGGTGGTGTGGCGATGTGGCGCTACGCGAGCGATTTGCCGAGTGAGCTGTGGCCGAGGCCTGCGCTCTTGAACGCCCTGGGAGGTAGTCCAGAAATGCGCCAGAACACAAAGGCGCGCAGACTCCACTTGGGAGTGTGTGGGCAGGTGGCGAAGACGAAAGCCGTCCGAAACATGAAACGATGGCGCAATACGGTAACACGCTCTGTCCGAGGCATTGTCAATACCTCGGACAGAGCGTGGTAGTTGACCATCTGCCAATGTCGAGGTCAGGTGCACACACTGTTTCACTAGCCCAGAACCGCAGGGTCGTAGCTGCCGGAGTACATTAGCAGGACCAGAACAGTCCACAGCGGTGACATTGAACTCCGGACAAACTAGAAGTGCCTGACACACTTAACGCTATCGCCGTATGGGTCCCGGAGCCTGGCGACCGTGAGAGCAGCGGTTTTCGTTGTGCCTGCGGCTGTGCATCCCTACTCCGGACCGAAACGACACTCGGAGCCGGGGTGTGTCCAAGAGAGGGAGGATACTGTAAGACACACTCACATGAAGCACTCGTCATTCCTGCTGTCGGCATTAGCCAACTGCGGCGCGTCTGGTCTTGGATCTTGGGCATCTTGGTCGTAGCACTATTTCAGTTTCATGAACCTCTTGCTCTGACAAGCTCGTCATTCCGGCTGCCGAAGTGCAAACCAAAGTCAAGACCCTCTGGGGTGTTCTCGCAACAGCATACAGCACCTCAAACCAGCACGCTCTTGCTCCCCCGACGCAAACGCCCACGCAGCTTCGAGGCAGCTGCCCGGACCAGACCAGCGCGCTGCCGCACTCTGGCAGGTCCAGCGAAACCGCGAGGACGTCCGCCCGTTCGTTCGTCTCCCCTTGCGGAGACCGATATAGGTACATCTCAGTTTACCGGAGCCTACCGGTATGGTACCGGTTCACCCATCCGCCATGTTTCTTCTTCTTCTTCACGTGCGAGGAAACACAACGACGTCCCCGAAGATGGCGGTGGAGGAAGATCCGAGCTCGCAGTTCGTGGACTTTACGAACGCCACGGCGCTCGAGCAGTTCGTCTCGGACGCCGAGCAGACGCTGATTGCGTGGCACTTGGCCGGCAAGGGCCACGCGGCGGCCGAGGCGCTCGCGGCCGCGCACGGCGATGCAGCTAAAAGCGACGGCCCGACGTGCTACACGCGCGTGCTCGAGTTCGAGCAGCCGCCGCGCAAGCCCGACGGCTCGATGGCCTCGGCCAGCGGCGCCACGCACAAGGTCAAGTACGCGCTCACGCTGTTCCTCGCGCGCGCGGGGAGCGCCGCGCCGGCGCGCGACGCACCCGGCAAGACGCAGAAGTGGCAGCAGGGCCGTGAGCACTTTACGCCCACGATGCTCGCGATCGCGGACGCCAAGCGCGACATGGGCGTGTGGAGCCACGGGGAGAGGCCCGACGAGCGCAGCGCTACGGCGTGGGACGCCGGCGGCAGCGGGCTGTCGGCGAGCGCGATCGCGGCGAACGCCGAGCGGTGGTTCGGCGTGGACGAGTTCCTCTTGGTGACGCGCACGTCGCTCCCGTCCGAGCGAGAGAACCGACTCCAGCAGCAGAAGCAGCAGCAGGCGCTAACGCGGCGAGCGTCGCGCAATTCGCTCGTGAAGGACGGCAAAGTCGTGGGCGACGAGCCCGTGCAAGACCCGGCAGGGCGTCGCGACTCGGCCACCGCAACCGGCTCGGCCTTCGACGGCACGATGGATACAAACGAAGCGAACCTCTTGCTTTCCGCAATCCACCTGGCGCTGCTCAACTGCAACTGCACGATCCCAGCGTTCGTGCCGATCCAGTATGTCGCGCGAGGTACCTGGCTCGGAACGGCGGTGCCCGGCTCCACAGGGAACGTGTCGATCACGTTTGACACGGATTCGACGCCCGAGGCCAACTCGAACCAGAGCAGCATCAGTGGCCTGCTGGACTTTTTCCAATTGAAGCTTCAGCTCCCGCCGCACATTGAAGATAGCTGTCGTTTGGCAGGCGGAGGCGATGCTGAGGACCTCAGCGTCGGTACTTGGGTCTCGGCCGCGTTTCGTTACTCTTGGCGCCGAGACGAAGATCCACGAGAGGACGAGAAGCAGCCGCTCGAGTGGCGATACGACGGTGCGTCGGAACAGCTCGACCAGCCATCGTCCGAGAGCAAGCTCATGAGCCAGGCGCTATTTGGCCCCGCTGCGAACCGGGAGCAGTTTTGGGGTTCGGCTTCGAACCCTGTCGCGGGACTGGAGCTGACCGCGATCTGGCCAAACCTGAAAGAGGGCACGTACGTTGACAATGCCGTCCACTCCACGTTGGATCCAGAATCCGCACCGCAGTGGATGATAGATGTCCAGTTCGACACAAAGTCAGTCGACTGGTTGAGAGGGCTCCACGACAATGCGCGGAAACCAACCGTACCGCTCAGCCGTGTGGTCGCGAACCTGGTTCATGCGTACGCAAATGCGCGCGAAATCAGCCGTGATGTGCTGGTGTCTGAACTGGCGCCGACCGTAACCTCGCCCCCGCCATCGTCAAGTGTATCCATCCCTTTACCGCCGCCCCCGTCCTCGTCAAGTGATACACAAACCCCCTCATCTCGCTTATCGGGTACAATTCCTGCCGCGCGCGCCGCAGCGGTGTTTGGCAATGCCATCGGTTCGATCACGTCGACGATTGTTTCAGCAGCAACGTGGAAAGGGGCCGACGTTGAAGAGATCCAACGAATTGTTGCCGAGATATTTGACGATCCTGAGAACGAACTCGCAGCGACCAGTGGGAGCTTGTCCGCCATGCGCTCGATCCCGTCTTCGATTATCCATTCTGCACCAGTGGGCGAGCTAGTCTCAGTGATCGCATGTCGCATGGGTCAACTCCGTACGTGGACCACCTCTATTTAACAGCCGAGTTGGGATGTGAAACTGACGTGTGATATGTCGCTGCTGCAGATGGGCTGAGCGCAATGTCTCTATTGTGGGTTGAATTCGTCAAGGCTCTACGTGAACGCTGGTTCCAGCAACGCTTGCTGCCGCTTCTTGTACGATTTCACGATGCCATGACCTAGTTTCAGATCCTTTACTTACGCGTGACTTACATGCAGAGCACTCAAGACAACCTCACGGACGACAAGTACGACGAGTCGGCGTCACGCACACTCGACGCTCTGTTCTTGCTCGACTCGGCCTCCGTGAATCTCCCTGATCCGGATTTCCGTCAGTGCTTGTTGCATCAGAAGCTGCAACTCCTGAATGCCTGCATTCTGCGCCAAGCTGACGGAGTCAAAAGCAGTCTGGATACCGTGGACGCTTCGTCTCTCCGTCGCTCGTTGTCGGCAAGCACAACTCACCACGCAGATGCGAGAATGTCTGACCTCACAGCGTTCGCCTTCGACGAAGACGACGACGACGAGTTTTTCGATTCCGTGGAAGTACAGGACTCAGTGTCTTCTAGCCGGAGTCCGGTGCTTTCATCACTCGGCGTGCGGAAGCCTTTACCTGGTATGACAAGCCTAGTCACAGGTCAGCCATTGATGGAGCCTATCACGCAAGCTGCTGTGCCGTTAACTGAAGACATCGCCAAGCAACAGCAGGACCTACTATCGCGGCTTGGAGTTGGACCTGAGTCCACGGTTTTGCGTCAACAGCTCCAAAGTGCAGCATTGGTTTCTGATATGCAAGCGTTCAAGGCTGCGAATCCGGGCTCGTGTCTTGCCGACTTCATTCGCTGGTATTCACCCAAGGACTGGATCCCCGCGGATCCGCTTAGTTCTTCAGCCTATGCGAGTCTGCCGCAGGAAGGGAAAAACGTCTGGTGGTTTGAGGGGAAAGGAATGCTGTCCGAGAGGATGCGAAGCACTACCGGAAGCAATGCTGCATCGTCGCTTCATGCATGGCACCAGATGTGGGAAAGCAGTGCGCCCGTGCCCGTGAGCAAGCAGAAGCGCCTGTTCGACCCTGTCGGCGAGTCCGAGAAGCTCTACCACTACCTTGAGACGATTGCCCCGCACGAGATGTTCCACCAAATGCTGGTCGGCGCGATCGCAAGTTGCTACTCCATGCTCGAGCGTGCGTGCCTACCATCTCAAATACGGATCCCAATCATCGAAGACGCGCTGAAGGACCTGCAAATCCAATGTGATCGTGCCGTATCCTTGCTGGACGACGCATACGCCGAGTCACAAGTCGCCTATCCGACGGGCCGTGATCAAAAGGGAGAGCAGGAGAAAGCGAAAAGCCAACTTCAGGTTGCCTTCGAGATGGCGCTGGATGCCTGCCGCACCATGACTCGCACATTTGAGCAGGTCGAGCTGATGATGTCGCAGGCCAGCGCATTACTCCAATATTTTACCACTGAAGCGAAGGGCAAAGCAAAGCTTCACCCCCGGGCGGTTCAACTCGTTGCCTCGCTCCTCTCCGTCGCCCACCAGCGAGTCCCAAGAGGTCAAATCGCCGCTACGCGGTGGTCAATCTCCGAGCTGTTGGAAGATCAGTCGCTGCGCAGTCGCATCGCGGCGCTCGTGCTCCATAACCCAGCGTCACGAGATCCCGTTCACCGCGAGTACGTCATTCGCTGCATTTGTCCACGGCCATTCCTGGACGATTCCCGGGACTTCTCCGAGCCTGAAATCGACCACAACGAGCTCGACTCAAGTGCCAAGCACGTCCACAGCGCGGGGCAAGATGAGAGCGCGATTCTGGATCTCCTGGAGGACAGCCCAGTGGTTGTCAACCGCATGTACGCGTGTTTCACGAAGGAGACTGTCCGCTTTGCGTTGACGCTGGCGGAATCCGAGTTCTAGGACGAACATCACAGTGACGCAGATACTGTTACGATGGCGTTGAAGGGGGCAAAGGCCCGCCAAGCTGCTGTAGCCATTGTACGAGGATCGAGCGAGAAGCCCGCCCTGAGCTTTCACATGGATGCGAGTGTCCGATGTTGACTTCAACTAAACTCCTTTAGAAGTGATACCAAAGAGAAGACCTTCATTCCGTCCGCCCCGTGGTGGCGGATTATGCGCGCGTTGCGTCACGCGAGCCAGGCGCTGATGCGCCCCGTGACTCACGCGAGGGAGATGCCCACGACTGCGTTGTGACTCACGGGCCGCCACTTGCCACTTGGGGCAAGCTGCGACTGGCGCCGCCTCTGCGGTGCCTGTGGAGCTGCTCGTGGAGATGGCCGAGGGGAGATATTCAAATGTACTGTATTACGCTCGGGGTCATGTTGGCGGGCAAACGCGGGTGGGTATTTTTCATTGGTAATTTTTCACGTGTCGGAAGATCGACTTTGACATCTGGTTCCACAATTTGACGCTGTAGAATGGGAGAGGGTGGGATCGGAGACCTCCCATAGTTTATTCCAGCAGGTTGCCACATGTTGGACGTCAAGTGCGGCAGAGCAAATTGCTGGTTACGTTGCGACCTCAGAACCGATTTCGACTGGATGTTGATTTGGTTTGCGGCTCAAAGGTCGCCCCCTTCGGTTTTGCAGAGATGAGCATCCATCAAGCGGAACATAAACCAGCCTCAGTCGAAAACGGTTTGGTGTGTTCTCTCTTCCATCAAGGTCCTGTGTAGGACAATGGTTTGGTTCGTGACCCTGGTATGGATTTTGTAGCGTGCAAGAGGATGCTGTTCTCGACATCCCCAAACAGAAATCTCGCAGACTTTTGGACAGCGCAGTGAACTTCATGGATCAAAACTTGCTGCCGCGGGTTTCACGTTGTGGGCGGGCCAGTCACCTGGCCATTTCCGCAGACACGCGCACGATTCCAAATATATGTCAAGGGATAGGTGAATAAAAAGAAAGAGGTCCTCGTTGCCGCTCTTGTTGTGCTGGACGAAAGCCCAACAGTCCGAGCAGACAGGTCGGCTGCGGTGGCCACTCTTGGTTTTGGGCTGCCAGGTCTCCACACAGAACAAAACTCCGCGGTCGTGTTCTTCAGTCCTTCTTTTTTTTTGTTTTTTTTTCCTTCGCCTGTCGGAACAAAACAAGCGCCACCCTCCGCTCCCTCTCTTCTCTATCCAGCATGCGGGTCGAGTCGGCTCTGCCGAAGATGGAATCCAAGTCGCCCGCGACCAAGCTCCCACTCGACGACGGCGGCCTGGACATGGCGACGGAGGAGAGTTTCGGCTCCACGCCGGCGCCGGCGGCGGACGCGCGGGCCTCGGCGCGCGTCACGGGCAAGCGCGCGTCGCGGGACGAACCGTCGTCCGCGGGGGGCGACGCCAAGCCGCCCGTGGGTTCGCGCGGCGGCTTCGACATGTCGATGGCGTCGTCGCTCGGGCGCGAGCTGCTTGAGCGCAAGCGGCTGATGCTCGGTCAGGTCACGCTGTCGTCGTCGCTCATGCGCGGCGACGGCGACATGGCCCCGCTCGCGCGGCTCGAGGATGTCAAGGTCTCGGACGAGGACTCGGACGGCGGTGGTCAGAAGAGCAGCAAGCGAGCCCACCTCGCTAGCACCTCGACCAAAAGCGCAAAGAGCGACGATGTGCCCATGAAGAGCGAGCCGATCTCGGAGGAGGACATCCAGAAGCGCAAGGCGCAGCGTCGACGCGAGCAAGTGCGCGCCGCGTCGCGACGGTGTCGGGACCGCCAACGCGTACGTGGAGGGTTCTGGTTGTTTTTGGTGGGTATATGAACGATATGTTGACGCAATTCTATCTATCCACAGCGCGAGACTGAGGAGCTGCGCATGAAGGTGTTCCAGCTCGAGGAGTTCATTTCCCACACGATGCAGACCTACGAGTCAGAGCTGCGCCGCCAGCGCCAGCAGCTCGAGCTGGTGCAGCGCGAGAACGAGTCGCTGCGCTCAAAGCTCGCGGCGCACAGCGACCGTGCGTCGTCATCATCCGCGTCCGTCATCTCCTCGCCCGGATCCACGTACGGCGTCAAGAAGGAGCCATCAGACCGCTCGCCCGGCGGCTGGGTCGATGCGAGTCGCCTGGGTACGGACGACATCATTTGGGATACGGCTCGGATACAGAACATGCACCGAACGACCGAGGACTGCAAGCGCGCGATCCTCCACATTCTCGAGTCGAGCGCGCCGCCGGCGATCCAGCACCACGCGTTCGGCTGGAACTTTGACTTCTGGTCCGAGGACCCTCGGTACTTTGTGCGGTCCAATAAGTTCTTCCGCGGCATGCGCGCGCACGACGTCGCCGACCGCAACTTTGACGTGGATTTTGTCAAGTACCTCGAGACGTTCCCCGAGATCAAGGAGAAGAAGGTGCTGCAGTGGCCCAGTCCCAACGTACGCATTGTGCAGACCGTGAAGGACTTCCCCGGACGCGGCGCCGTGTCCTCGCTCTCGGCGACTTTCATTTCGCGTGACGACTTCTACCGGGGCATTGGTGAGCGGTGGATCGTCGGCACGATCTCGGTCGGCTCTGCGAACACGCTCCAGTTCAACCACGAAGACGACTGTAATGGGTACGCTCCGCCGCTGACGAAAGAAGGGGCTGGTGCTTGGTGCTTACTTACCTTGTGCCTCGTATGTGTGTCTAGGTATATTTTTGAGGACACCATTGAGCTGGATAGCGACGGCCAGGAGGTCCACGGATGCATGGTGCGGGGGATCGGGCGATACGAGGGCAAGGGCCAAGAGCTTAATTTATTGATGGAGGAGCTGGCCAAGATCTTTGCGTCGGTGGTGATCCGGTGGGAGGGCCTGTTCATCAACGACTTCATGGACGAAGCGGACGCCGGGGTGGACGACCTAGACGGACTGGACTTTTGAGAGCAAGGAGGAGGTGTGTGGATTACCCGTGGTGTCATACATAAAATGCTGTTGCTTTTCAGTTTCCAGGATATGTCCGTAGGAGAGGACACCATCTCAAACAGGAGGCGGAGAAAGAAGTAAAAAAAAACTATCCCCGAGAGAAACCAAGAACGAGCGGGACTTGTTCGTCTTCGAGATGCTCTCGGATCTGGAGAAAACTAGCGTGGAAGGAGTGTTCTTGTTCTCCGCTTTTGCCGAGTGCATCCTTTCCCGACTTCTTGGTCTTTGCGAGACGAAGCGAAAGAAATGTGCCGAGTAGTCAGTCGCGGGAAGAAGAGACCGGATCCATTTTCGAGGCGACCACAAGCGCCCAGGATGTCGGCGACCGGAATGCTAGGGGTAGGGAATAAGTTCTATAAATAAGTACATGTGCTGTTCTCGTCAATAGCTTCGAAGAGGAGTATGTACTAAGATAAGTGGAAGTGTTCAGAATGAATGCGACCGTCTGGCCAAAAGCAGCTTTCAGAAATTACAAATGTATGCAACCTGCCCCATAATACTGCGCTGCGCTTTGCTCTGGGCTGATATGCTGGACTTGGGCCCTGCCGAGGGGCGTTTTTGTGGGGCCCTTTTGATCCGCAACAGCTGAAGCTGCTCACCAGAGGCGGAGAAAACGACGCCTGGTGTCGCACCGTCGCGGTCGGTCGCAGCCCCGCCTTATCGTCGCTACGCGCGTATCCCCTCCCATCGGTCCGCGTGGCATCACCCGCGCGCACCGCCGCCGTCGCAAGCGTTTGTTCTTCGGCTTCTCTCTTTGTTGGCATTTTGATCCGTCGGAAGGTCATCCCCGCCCGCTCGCGTCCGGAAACACATCTCCAAGCGCAAGCAGGCAGAGCAGTCGCACTTTTCGGTTCTGCCTTCTCCGGATTTTCTTGCTCCGCGTCCAGAGGTTCCAGCGAAATCCGACCAGCAGCAGCCACCACTAAAAAAAAAGAACAAGCGCCGCTCGGTGGAGACCACACCTCCCTGCACACACGCCATGGCCTCCGCCGCGCTGGACGCCTCCTCCGACAACAGTTCGTTCGGCGAGCTCCCGCCGCCGCCCCCCGCGCCGCGCCTGAGCAGCAGCATGGCCGCGGACGCCCCGCCCGCCGCCCCCGCGGCCCCGGCCGCGCACTCGTCGCCCGTGCGCAGCCTCGTGTCGCGCTTCGAGAAGAAGCAGGAGCAGAGCCTCGACGCGCTGCCGTTCCGCACGGTGCGCAGCTTCTTCGGCGACGGCGACGAGCGCAGCGTGCACGTCGGGGCCGAGAAGCAGAAGTACGACGCGCTCTCGGAGAAGCAGCGCGCCGAGGCCGAGGCGCGCCGCCTGCAGCGGAGCCCCGAGCTCGGCGGCGCGGCGGCGCGCAAGCGCGTGGCCAGCACCGCCAGTGCCGCCGACGTTGCGCGGACGGAGACGACTGCGGTCGCGGTCGAGAGCGAGCCGACGAACCAGCTGCCGGAGCAGGAAGCCCCGGCTGTGGTGCGCAGATTGGAGATGGAGTTTGACGACGAGTCCAACGACGTCTTTGAGGAAGAGGAGCCGCAGCGCGACGATGTGCTGCCCCCGCCGCCTCCGCCGGCGCAAGAGGAGGGAGTGGCGGAGCAGGAACGCAAGCAGCTCGTGAACACGCCCGAGCAGGAGACGAAGAAGCGACCGATCCTCACGACCGAGCGGTCTTTTGTGATGGAGGAGGACCACACTATCGAGACAGAGGATATGATCGTCGTGGGCGAGCGGTTCTCGACCGACGGCGAGGACGACCGCGAGATGCTCTTGGAGCTGCTCGAACGTGAGCTGGGCATGACACCCGAGGACGAAGCCGAGCTGCGCCACGTGCTCGAGGCCAACCCGTCGCGCGCGCGAATGCTGCGCCGTGCGTACAAATACAAGCGACCAGAGAACGTGCCGTCGAAGCTGTTCGCACCAACGGCGGCGTCGCTCGCATCGCGCACCACCAAGAGCCCGAGCGCAGTCAAGAAGGAGCCGAAGAAGGCCGCGACCCCGACGACCCAGCAGGCTAATGGTGCGAGCCCTGCGGTCGCGGCCACACCGACGCGCAAGAGCAACAAGTACGCAAACGTCCAGAGCAAGGTGAAGGAGATGATGAAGCCCACGACGCCGTCGACACCGTCGCGGACCTCGCGCCGCCGCGAGAGCGATGCCTCAGACGTGAGCCACACGTCGTCACGTTCGTCCATGGGTGGAAGTGGGCTGACGCCATCGAAGAGCAGTACTCGCATGAGTCAGCAGAATGGATCAGCCTCCGCAGAGCGTCGGTCGTCGTTATCCAATAAGGCCTTAGTGAACCGCCGATCGTCTGCGAACCGTAGCACGCTCCTCGATATCCACGGCGAAGACGTGCACGCGGACTGGGAAGGCCGTCACCGCTCGGAGCGCCTGAGCTTTGCGTCGTCCACTTCGTCGACTGACTCGACTGACCCGTTCGCGCTGCAGCTCTCGTTCTCGTCCCGCAAGTCGCGATATGACAACGTGCAGCCGCGATACTTGGACTACAGCAAGCAGAGCGCGACATACACGCGCAACAAAGAGGCCCAGTTGGAGCGACGCCGCAAGCTCGAGGAGGCGAACGCCGCCAAGTCAGCGGAGCGCCAGAAGCAGCTTCAGTTCCAGCTCAAGCAAAAGGAGAAGCGCGAGAAGGAGGACCTGGAGCAGGCCGTGCGACGCGGCGAAGAGCTCCACAAGATGACGCAGCTGCTCAAGGAGAAGGAGAAGGAAGAGGAGAACGAGCGGCGCAAGTCACAGAGCGCGATCCGCCGTGCGCTGAGCGGCACCGGCAGCCTGGATGGTCCGACCGCTGGGCGTCGCGGCACGCCGTCGTCGTCCTCCGTGGCGGCGTCGTCCCCGAGGACGTCGCTTCTTTCCGAGCCTGATTCCATCCCATCGTCCGCTACGAGCGGCGCCACTGCGAACACTGTCATCGCGGCATGAGGGAGGAGAGGAGAGCAACTTTGCGGAGCGGAGAGCAATCTCGGCTCGTCTCTGCGCTTGATGTCAAATTTCTATGAGACCACTTACGAGGGACCCGAGCACGCTCGCTCGTCCAGGATGGAACTGGATGGCGCGTGCCGGGGCGAGTATCATCCCTGTACACCACACTCGTCGACAGGCATGGGGCTTTGTGCCGGACGAAGATGAACAAACACACACCCACACACACACGAACGCACCAAAATATGTAAAAGTCATTTCAAGAACAATAAACAGCGCCTTTTCGATCTCGCGACGAGAACACAAACAGCGATATGTAGTATCGTTGTTTGCTATTGCATGTTAACCTAGTACATCATCCACACGTATCCACTACTATCAGTTGTTTCTAAAATATTTCGCCTCTAATACAGTACATAGTGTGGACTTCCCGACAGATGTGCCTTAGGAGTCCACTGAATTAAAGTATGTTTATGTTCGCCAGGGCCCATTGGGTTGCGGTAGATGCAGAACATTCACAAAGAAGTGTTCCGTGGCGAGCCCCGCCAATATGCTGGGTTCGGGTTCCGTGGGATTGAGCTTGGGATCGGTTCCCGCGTCTCTCGCGATCCCCCCACCCTCGAGCGAGAACAACTCGCTCGGCAGCACGGTCTAAAGCAACTCCGTTCTCCTCCTCCTCCGCCCACCCCCAACATGCGCGCTCCCCTCCTCCTCCTCCTCCTCCTCCTCCTCTCCCTCCTCCTCTGCCATGGCACTGCCACGGCCTCCGCGGAGGCCTACGACGTCGTCGTCGTCGGCAGCGGGCCCGGCGGGCTCGTGGCCGCCGAGCTCCTCTCGCGGGACCCGAGCGTCCGCGTGCTCGTGCTCGAGGCCGGCGCGCCGTCGCTCGCGGCCTCGGGCGGCGCCGACGGCCCGCGCTACGCGGCCGCCGCGGGGCTCACGCAGTTCGACGTCCCCGGCGAGTTCGACAGCACGATCTACAACCCGGCGAACGAGCAGTACCGCGTCGACTGGATCGCGGGCCCGTC
Organism: Pythium rhizo-oryzae; assembly: GCA_027475725.1. Taxonomy (NCBI): domain Eukaryota; phylum Oomycota; class Peronosporomycetes; order Pythiales; family Pythiaceae; genus Pythium; species Pythium rhizo-oryzae. The sequence continues at coordinate 82,028 of JAMFLL010000021.1, forward strand.
CATGTGGCTCGGCAAGCTCGCGGGCGGCTGCTCCTCGCTCAACGCCGCGCTGTACCTGCGCGCGCCCGAGCGGTACGCCGCCAGCGCCGCGTGGCCGTTCCCGGCGGCGCGCGTCGCGGCGCTCACGCGCGAGAACGAGCAGCTCCACGGCGTGACGGATACGCCGTCCACGGACGGGAAGCGGTACACGCAGGAGGCGTACGTGCTCGTCAGCGCCGCGCTCGACGCGCTCGGGTACGAGGAGCAGACCGCGCGGCCGCTCCACGAGGTCGCCGGCACGAGCAAAGTGTACGGCCACGCGCCGTTCGCGATCCGAGACGGACTGCGCGACGCGCCGGCCAAGACGTGCTGGCGCAAGCTCAAGGCGCGCGCGAACGTGCAGCTCGAGACCTCGGCGCTCGTGAGTTTCATTCGCCACGACAAGGGGCGCGCCACGGGCGTGGTGTACCGGGACGGCGTCGAGGCCGCGCTCACGGCGCGCGGCGCCGTGCTCATGGCCGCCGGCGCGCTGAGCACGCCAAAGGTGCTGATCCAGAGCGGCATTGGGCCGAGCGAGCAGCTCGAGCTGCTGCTCACGATGCACAAAGGCTTCCCGGGCGTGCCCGCGCGCCGCGAGCAGTGGGCTCTGAATGAGAACGTCGGTAAGAGCGTGTTCGACACGAACGTGGTGTTTGCGTCGTTCTCGCACAAGAAGATGAAGTCGTTCCAGTACAAGAACAAGCCGCAGGACGCGATCGACCAGTTCATAAACCAGAACCAGTCAGGCCCGTGGGCGAGCCCGGGACCCGTACTGCTCGCATACGAGTCCTACGAAGTCAACGGGCGCGCGTACGACTTCCAGACCACGGTGCTCACGGCCGGGTTTGGCGAGTTCTACGATCACAAGGACGCGTTCACGACCTCGCTGTACGTGAACAACCCGGAGGCGCGCGACGCCTCGGGCTTTCGAGCCGACGGCAAGTGGCACGCGTTCACGACCGACTCGGTCTACTTTGGCACACGCAACGATCTCGCGGCAATGCAGAGCTACGCCACGCGTGTGGTCGACGCGCTCACGAAAAGCGGCGCGACGTTCCTCTCTGCCAAGGCCGGCCAGAGCGTCGCCGACTGGGTCGTCGCCAACAAAGGGCACATTACGCACCACTTTGGCGGCTCGTGCTACGCGTCAAGTGATGCCAACGATCCCAAGCGGTGCGCCGACGAGCAGCTGCGCGTCGTAGGCACGAGCAACGTCTTTATCGGCGACGCGTCGGCCATGCGCGACGGTACTGTGAACCCGTACGGCTTCGTCATGTACATTGGTCGCGAAGCCGGCGAGCAGGTCAAGGCGTTCATCGGAGGCGCCAACTCGTCTTCGGCTGCATCGACTACGTCGCTTCCATCGGCGTCGTCGCAGCCGGGCACGGGCAGCCGCACCAGCGGGACGAGGACGGAAACCCATCCCCGAGCGCTTTTAGCACTTGCCTGGAGCCTAGTCGTGTCCGTTGCGGTCGTCTACAGGTTATTCTAGTACGTGGCGGCAACTAGCAGTGTGAGTTTCGCCACTCTCGATTGGTGTGCCCCACGTGCCAGCACGGTATCTGGACTTGCACTTGGAATCGTCTGGCCTGCGATGGTGCACCTGGCGTAGCTGTCTGACCGAAACCCGGGATCTCCTCCTCTGACCGAAACCCGGGATCTCCTCCTTGATCTTGTCGCTCCGGTTCCTTTTCGAATCGAGCGTCATACACCGATGTGTGCGGTCTCGTCGTCGCGATGGAAGAAGCCGTTTGGCTGCTTGGCAAGTCGTATTTAGCAAGACTCACCGCTCTCTCCGTGTTGAAACTGCCGCCTCTTGGGACAGTCGCCATTCCTGTGAGCAGCAGACCCATCCACCGACTCGCTGAGAACACAAGCGAGAGTTCCGCTTCCGCGAGACAGAAACGAATATCCCTTCGCACACTACTGCGGCGGAGGTGGGGTAGCGATGGAGCGCGGGGGCAAGATCGCGCCGACCGATGAATCCGTGGCCGCAAGCATCGAGGCCGACGTGCTGCATACGGACCACGACCTCCAGTTCTCGGGCGAGAAGCTTTGGCCGAAGAAAACGACCGGGTATGAGCCACCAGCAAGCGCCGACAAGTACAAGAGCGACCGCGCGAGCGTCGCGAGCGGGCGGTATGTGAGCTTCAAGGACGTGGCCGAGACGCTAAACAAGCGCACGCCGTGGCGGCGGCTGGATTTCTGGATCAAGTTCGCGTCTTTCATGGGCAGTTTGGTCTGGAACGTTGCATCGCCCATCAAATCGTACGTACTCAGCTTCTACGGCCTGCCCGGCGACGACCTCGTGTTCAGTCAAAACCTAAACTGGACCATGGAAGTCGACTACCAATACGCCAAGGCTTTGTACGACATGTCGGGGATCAAGTACACGGCACCGGAGGGGAAGCCTATCCGGTTCATCAACATGTACTCGGACTTTGTGGTGTTCAATCGTGCGAGCAAGTGGGCTCGGTACCTGGACGACTTCCAGCAGGACCCGTACGTTGGGCGCTTCTGCCGCACAAGTCTGGTATTGAAGGGTGCGAAAGTTCGTGCCGAGCTGGACGGATACTGTTTGTTTGGAGGCTACTACGCCGGCAACAACCTGCTGGAACAGACGACGTGTCGCGTGAACGAAGTCTCGGAGGCCGTCATGTGCCTCAAAGGTATCAACGTACTGCAGCTGATGAACTACGAATGGAAGACGTCGATGGATGTGACGAACAAGTACGTGATTGAAGGCGCTCAGCTGTACCAGGACGCGGTTTTCCCGGATCTCGATGCGTGTCTGGCGAGACGTGAGCTGCTCGTAGGGAAGCTTGGCCGCGACGACGCGCTGCAGCAACTCGCCGAGGAGCTGGCCGCGAACTATTCTCTCGACCCGATCGGGTTTGGTGGGAAGAGAGGGCTGTATCAAGAGTATCGTTACTACGAAGGATTCACCGACTTGTCGGGCAAGCCCTCGGGCGTGCGGTACAGCAAAATGTCTGGCTCGCTTCCGGAGCGCACGCAGCCTACTGAGTCAGACACGAATGCGCTGGTGCTCGGTCGTGAGCGGCTCTGGTGGATCGAGGGTGAGTCCCCTCAGAGCTTCCGCGACCAAGTCGTCGATTTTTCGTTCTACGCGCCATATATGTTCATGGGCCTACAGATCAACAACTACGCAGACTCTGGGCGCTTCGTGGAGCGCTACGAGGTCGAGAAGGTCGACACGATCGGCATCTGCCAGAACTGGAACTATGTGAAGACAGCCAACCGCACGTACCCGGACCCGGTCTACCTAGACGTCGAGCCTCGCGCCAGCGTGCTTACCGGGTACGGTGCGCTCTTTACGACGCGGGCTGTGAAAGACCAGAACGTGACTGACCCAGCGCAGGTCTCACTGCTAGCGTCGCGCACACAGACGCAGTGTATCACGCGGGATGGGTGCACTCAGCAGTGCGAGATGCCGAGCCCGTCCAGCTGGCTCGCGACCTTCAACCGTGCGGGCGCGTGCCGCACGCGACAGGTATCGCAAAGCGTGATCAATCGACAGGGCTTCGTGGACTGGCGCTGCATGGGCGAGGGCTCCGGGAGCGAGTCGTACATGGCCGTGTTCACCGAGCCCATCACGACGGGCAACGGGTCGCAGATCTGGAACAGCACTGTGACGAACATCGCCAACCCGGCTGCGATCGTCGCGTGTGTGCTCGGTGGCCGCATCCCACAGGCCGGCGATGAACCGTATCCAAACGTGTTCTTCGATTTGATTCGCAACGGCCCCAACACGATCATCACCTCCACCTACAGCCGCGGCACGGAGAAGGTGCTCGTGAACGTGTACGCGCTGGTCTCGCTCGTGGGCTGTGTCGTTTTCTCGGTCTGGGTCATACAGAACCTAAAGCGCGTGATGCATATGCTCCAGCGCGTCAAGTCCAAGGGCTGGTTGGATAGCAACGGACTGACCCAGCTGCTTGACTCGATCTTCACGCTCAATCTCTCGACGGTCTCGCACGGGCGCAACATCCAGCTCTCCAAGGTGATTCTCTGGCTCAACCTGGTCACGTGGTACATCGGCGCGGCGGACAGCAACTGCACGTGGTTTGTCGACGGCGTTGATATGTGGACGGAGGGCTTCCAGTTGAAAACAAGCGACTCGCCGTACTACAAGTGCAAGCCCGGGGACTTTGTGGACTTTTTGGGATCTTTCATTGGCGTCGTGCGTATCCTGTCGATCAGTTACAACTTTTACAGCTTGACGTGTCAGCACTTGATCCTGCGTGGCGCAACTCGGTACGCGTTGCCATTCCTCTCGCCGATCATCTTTCTTGGTGTGCTGCCGACATTCATCGCGTCGACGATAATTTCGGGCATCAACCACGCACGGCTGGACCTAGGCGCACTCTCCAGCCTCCACAACCAGCTCTTCCTCGTGCTCATGTGGGTTCTGTACCTGTTTATTTACCACTGGATGCTCCAGAACGAGACAATCGGCGGGCTGCTGGTGAGTACACTGTGTCGGTTCCGACTCTGCGGGAAGCAGCGGGTCAAGCCCGGTAGTACGGCCGAGGCGCTCATCGGTCCGTACTATCTTACCGCAACAAGCTTTGTGCGCGAGGAGCCAACCGAGTGGATCCCGCTCAGTGTTGCCCTCGAGGCACCTGCGTTTGACGTCAACCGGCTCAACTTCCCGATGCGCAAGTACTCGTTCAAGAACCGCGTCAAGGACAACCCGATGAAGCCGCCTGCACGCATCCCCCAGTGGGTGCTTGAGGATGACGAGTTCTTTTTCTGTTGATAACGTAGCCTTTCAACATCGCTACGTAGGCTTTCAACATCGCATCTCACCCGGGCACCGCGTGGCCGATTAATCAGCGCTTCTTGGGCATTCACACTACGATAGTAGATCGGAACGGCTGAACTGCTGTGCAGCCTGGCGTATCCGCTATCACGCCTATCGTATAATTTTAGCGTTTTCTCGCTCGCTATCCCAGTCGCTTGCCGCTGTGATCAGGACGTCTGGTCGTCGTGGGACTCATCCTCCACGTCGCACGACTCACGTGCGAAGCTCACGGGCTTCTAAGTTTAGCTGGGAACTTCTTTCTGGTACGAAGTGGGTTTTGACGATCCACAGGAGCATGTACGTTGTGCACAGTACACCGATCGCCGCCAATCAGCATCCAGGAGCTAATTTAACTCACGTTGACCTATTGCTCTGAGAACACGCAGTAGCCGAGAGAGACAAACCCGTGTCGTCTTCGGTGCCCTTGGCCCGTAGCTGGTCAACGCAACACCTCGGATGTTGGTTTCACGGCTGTCACTTGCGATTTCGCCCTCGTCGGAGAAAAACACGTCGCTGACTCAAGTCTCAAGGCCGAAGCTCTTCTGATGGACTCGCCCAAGGGCGCCAAGATCGCCCCCAGCGACGGCAAGGGCGGGTTTACGAACCTCGCGGATGAAGCTGCGCGGCTCAACACCAACGATGGTCTCACGAGCGACAAGCTGTGGCCCAAGAAGACCGACGCCAACGCGGCGATGCAGCTAGCAGCACTTGGACGCGAAGAGAAGTTTGCGAGCGGAGCCCGCACGGAGTCGTCCAAGGGGAGATACGTGAGCTTCAAGGAGGTTGGCAGCACGCTGCGCGAGCGCTCGCCGGCACGCCGAGTGGAGTTCTGGCTCAAGTTTGTCTCGTGTGTCGCGAGTATCATCTGGAACGTCGCTTCGCCCGTCAAGTCGTACATGCTCAGCTTCTATGGCCTCCCCGGTGACGACCTCGTGTTCAGTCATAACCTGAACTGGACCATGGAAGTCGACTACCAATACGCCAAGGCTTTGTACGACATGTCGGGGATCAAGTACACGGCACCGGAGGGGAAGCCGATCCGTTTCATCAACATGTACTCGGACTTTGTGGTGTTTAACCGCGCGAGCAAATGGGCTCGGTACGTGGACGACTTCCAGCAGGACCCGTACGTTGGGCTGTTCTGCCGCACCAGTCTGGTGCCCAAGGGTCCCAAAGTGCGTGCCGAGATGGACAAGTACTGCCTCAATAAAGGCTACTACGCCGGGCACAACCTGCTGGAGCAGACGACGTGTCGCGTGAACGAAGTCTCAGAAGCGGTCATGTGCTTGAAGGGAATCAACGTGTTGACACTTATGAACTACGAATGGAAATCGTCGTACGATCCCAACAACACGTTCGTCCAGCAAGGCGCGAGGCTGTACCAGGACACAGTGTTTCCAGATCTCGATGCGTGTCTTGCGAGACGGGAGCTGCTCGTGCGGAAGCTGGGCCGTGATGACGCGCTCCAGCAGCTCACACAGGAGCTGGCGAGGAATTACTCGCTCGATCCGACGGGCTTTGGCGGCAAGAAGGGGCTCTACGAAGAATATCGCTACTATGAGGGATTTACCGATTTGTCGGGCAAACCCTCAGGCGTGCGGTACAGCAAGATGTCGGGCTCGCTGCCGGAACGCACGCAGCCGACGGAGCCAGATCTGAACGCACTGGTGCTGGGCCGCGAGCGGCTCTGGTGGCTCGTCGGGCTCGCGCCACAGGCGTTCCGCGACGCCGTCGTGGACTTTTCGTACTACGCGCCATACCTCTTTATCGGTATGCACATGAAGAACAAGGCCGACTCGGGCCGCTTTGTGGAGCGGTACGCGGTCGAGAAGAGCGATACTATTGGCGTGTGCCAGAACTGGAATCTGGCGGCCGCGACGCATCGTGTGTCGTACCCGGATCCGGTTTACTTGGACGCCGAGCCTGCGACCAGTGTGCTGACGGCGTACGGGGCGCGCTACTTTGTGCCACGCGTGATCAGCGAGAACGCACTCACGAATGCTACTGAAATATCGAAGGTTGCCTCGCGCTTGTCGACGATCTGCATTACAAGAGACGGCTGCATGGACGCGTGTATGCCGGCACGCGCCGCCGGTTGGGTTGCGACGTTCGATCGCTCAGGCGCGTGCCGCGACCGCGAGGTCTCCCAAAGCGTCGTGAACCGACAGGGGTACGTGGACTGGCGCTGCTTTGGTGAGGGCACGGGCGTCGACACGCTCTCAATTAAGATTCTCGAACCAGTCACGCGGTCGGACGGATCTGTGTTCAACTACACCTTGATCCAGAAGGTCGCCAACCCCGCGGCGATCGTTGCGTGCGTGCTGGGCGGCCGCATCCCCCAGGAAGGTGACGAGCCGTACCCCAACGTATACTTCGACTTGATCCGCAATGGGCCCAACACGATCGTCACGACCACGTTCAGCCGCGGTACGGAAAAAGTGCTTGTGAACGTCTACACGCTCGTCTCGCTCGTCGGGTGCACGGTCTTCGCCGTGTGGGTCGTGCAGAACCTCAAGAACCTAGTGCGCGCGGTGAAGCGCGTCAAGTCGCATGGCTGGTGCGACAGCCACGCACTCACGCAGCTGCTCGACTCGGCCTTCACCGTGAACCTCTCAACAGTCTCGCACGGCCGCAACATCCAGCTCTCCAAGGTGATTCTTTGGCTCAACCTCGTGACGTGGTACATCGGCGCCGCCGACAGCAACTGCACGTGGTGGGTCGACGGTGTGGACCTCTGGACGCCCGGCTTCAAGCTCAAAGTCAGCGACTCGCCGTACTACAAGTGCAAGCCCGGAGACTTTGTGGATTTCCTGGGCTCCCTCATCGGCGTCGTGCGCGTCATCTCGATCAGCTACAACTTTTACAGCTTGACGTGCCAACACTTGATTTTGCGAGGTGCGACGCGGTACGTGCTACCGTTCCTCTCGCCCATCATCTTCTTTGGCGTGCTCCCGACGTTTGTGGCGTCGCTGACGATCACGGGCATTAACCATGCACGCCTCGAGCTGGGCATCCTCGCGGAGCTCCACAACCAGCTCTTCCTGGTGCTGCTCTGGGTTGCTTACCTCTTCGGGTACCACTGGCTGTTGCAAAATGAGACGCTGGGCCGCATCCTCGTCGGGCTCCTCTGTCGCCTCCGACTGTGCGGCAAGCAGCGCGTCAAGCCGGGCAGCGTCGCCGAGGCCATCATCGGCCCGTACTACCTCACGATGCCCGGATACACGCGCGACGAGGAAGTCGAGTGGATCCCGCTCAGCGTCGCGCTCGAGTCCGCGACCTTCGACGTGAACAAGCTCGACTTCACGACGCGCCAGTACTCGCTCACGAACCCCGTCAAGGGCGTCCACTCGCGCGCGCCAACGGCCATCCCCGACTGGGTCATCGAGCACGACGAATACCTCTTCTGTTAAGCTGGTAGACGAACCCGATCTCGTAGGACCCATACATATTGCATTGATCCCTTCACCTCACCTTCTCAGAACACCTCACTATCGTCATATCCCCATGCAAAATGTCTATGGCTGCAGGCAGTGTACTAGAGAGACTATTTCTAACTTGGCGATTGAATCTTTGCAGGGGTCCCTTGGTCCCATGGTGCATTTCGCTACTTATGCTAATTTCGAAGCGCGCTCTGGAAGTCTTCGAATGCGAGCGGGTATGACACGGCATCTTGTCCACTATGGCACGAAACGGAGCGGCTCAGCGAATCGAGGCGGTCAGTACACATAGGGGAGTCACCGGCAAACAGAGCCACCACGAGGTACGGTACCGCCTGTGCGCGCTCGACGACGTTGTCCATCCACACCGGTAGCGGCCCACGCACAGGAGAGCCGGCGATCGACACTTGACGCAGCGTTGGCGACGCATCCGTTTCGTTCACAGGCCACTGCTTCACCAGCAAGCGGGCCATACCGACGCGGCGGATCCCAGAGCTCTGGAAAAGATCCATTGGCATACTCGTAATGGGGTTTCCCGACAGCGAAAGCTGCGACGGCAGCAGTTGAATAGCAACAGTCGACACCGATGTGAAGGCGCTCGATTCAAGGCTGAGTCGTAGACCTTGAGGCCACACGGACACCACGTCAGCCGGGACGTCGTGGAGATTCGTCTCGCAAAAGTCGATAATACGAACTCCTCGCGGGAATCCGGGCGAGTGTAGCCCCGGTGGGAGCTTCGCACCTGTAAAGTTCACTCGAATGAATTGCAGCGACCGGAACGCCGGTAGCAGCTTCCCTGAGACCCCTCCGGTAGCGTCCCAGCTCACCACGGTGGAGTTGTACACCTTGATCGACTTGAGATGTCGAAACTCCTGAATAGACTGAGGCACGGCGAGCGCAGAGCAGTGTCGCAAAACAACTCGGGAAACACTCGCGGCATCAACTTGTTCCCACTGGCGCTCAAGATCGTACGCGGCGCCATCGATCCCGAGCGCGTGGCAGTTGACGTCCAGCAGCAGACAAGTGGGTGCCGCTCCGAGCCACTTGCTGAACTGGATGGGGCACGACGGGATTCGCGTTTCCGTCGCGTGCGTGGCTTCTGCGGATAGGTGGATGGCCACGACAACCACCCCCCAGAGTGCGAGTGCGCTGTGGAACATCGCCGCCCAGCGTAGGCGTTGGAGCTGACCCATGAGGTTGGCCGTCACGCTGTACCTTCCGAGCGCTGCGGAAAGTCGCCTCGTGGAGGCGGACCAGTCTCCCTCTGTTGTGGACGTCGCTGTCTCAACAAGCTGGAGCAGTTGACGTGAGATTCGCTTGATCAGCGTGGGTCTGGGTGGGTGGGATCGAACGGTCTCCGCTCGCAAAAGTTGCTTGATGCCTTCCAAGCTGAGCAAGAGTCCGACCGCGAACAGCAGTCGGCTGAGTGCGTCTACCCATGAGGCGATCACCACGATCTCGTGCTCGGACCAGAGCTGCACTAGCCAGCGATCATCATACCAGCGCGTGCGCTCGATCGAGTGCGTGAGCGGGTCGTAGTCGGCGAGATACACGTAGAAGAGAGCCCCCGGGACGACCACGGAGGAGAACAAGTCCAGGAGACAGTCGCACATGAGGGTCAGCAGGCGTTTCTTGGCTACCTGCGCGCGGTACATCACGTGGACGAGCGGCACGCTCCAGCAGTTGAACACGAGCACGGCCACGTAGACGCGGCTCAGCCAGCGCCTCGCGACGCGCGAGTCGACGCGGGACGCCTGGTACGTCTGAAGGAACGTCTCAACCAGCTCAGTCGTGTACAGCAGCACATCAAAGTATCTGCCTTCGACGCCGAACGGACCGCGATACGCAAAGAGCCGGCGAAGCGACATCAAGAAGTCAGCGAGTCGGCCTCGATGCACTAGTCTCTTGCGATGACCATCGATGGGGGTGTCGGCGGCGTCCACGAAGAACACGAGCTGGTGGGCGCGCGCCGAGTTGCGCACCATGCGAAGCACAGCGACGGCGTGGACGACGGCGATGGCGGCATTCGCGACAGCGACGAGCCGGCTGTAGCTGTGCGGGATGCTGAGGTCGTACAGCTCGATCATTTCACCTATGGGTGAGCCGGGAAGGCGCCAGTAGAACTTGGTGATCCGCGCGTGATACGAGAGCGCCGTGAAGTGGACTGCGAACAGCGCGAGCCACCAGACCACGAACACGCGTCGCGAGAGCTCGACGCATGATGACTTGAGGCGCACTCTTGTGGGGATGGGGCACGTAGGTGGCGTGGACTGCGGTTCTGTCTGCGCCAGGGACGGTGTCGGGAGCACGCCGACGACGCTCGAGCGCATCGCTGGCGAGGAGAAGACCCGGCGGTTCTGTTTCATCGTGTCGAACGGAGAGTGGCGGGATCAGCACGCGAATTGGCGTGGCCTCGGTCACAGCAATCTAATCTGAGCCGACCCACATCTCGGTATTATTAATACAGCGTTGGGAGACATACCATCGACACGATCGTCGCGGTGCATGCTCACCAGATGGAGACGTTATTCCTGGCCTTTAGCTGCGGCCAGCGCCTCCAGTGTGGCTTGGAAGTGCGTGTACACGTCGCATCCGGAGCTCCAAGGCACGATCCGTGCCAAGACTCGCTCAGGCTCCGCCTGGATACGGTGGAGCAGCCCAAAGGACTTGCCGTCGGCGCCGTCTGCTCGCACAAACACCGTGTCGTGACGCGTAAGCCTGGTCGACGGACAGAAGTCCCCGATGCCGTCGCCGACGTACAGCACGGCGTCGAACGCGTCGTTGGCTCGCATTGTGTCCAGGATGCGACCTACCATTCGGATACCATCACACACATGTGAGACCGTGGTGTCAGATTTGGCAGTCGTTATAACGCACCTTTGCACATGTTGGCCGGACACCGCGCACATCCGTGCGGCTCTTCGTCTCGCGCGCGGTATGGCATGACACGCAGTCGAGCGCCGCGGTCGCCGTCGCGTGGCGTATCCCAGACGCCTCGGTTTGTGTGGATCTCCTTCACGTGGTCGTGCAGCTTGTGGTGCGTCAGCATGCTCTCGATGAACACCGTATTGGCGTCACTCACGATCGCGACCGTGGCGTCGTACTGGTCCACGGCGAGCCGCACCGCGTCCAGCATCTCCGGGAACACGGCGATTGCCGCCGCTGTGCGCTCGACCTCCTCGCGCGTGATTCGCGGGTTCCGCTCGAAGCAGACGCCAAAGAGCTCGTCCATGAGCGTCGGCCAGCCGTTCGGGGGCGCCGTGTGCGGCGGCAGATCGTTGAGCCGAGCGAGCAGCTCCGGGCACAACGTGCGGCAGAAGAGCGCGTCCGAGTCGTCGTTCACGAGCGAGCAGTCGTAGTCGAAGACCACGAGCACGCGCGGCATCTCGCGGGGCTTGTCCGACGCAGCGGCGCCGCCCAACGAACCCATGAGATCACGGTCAGTGCGTGTGGCGGGGAGAGACGATTGGAGACTGTCGGCGACGCGAGAGGGAATCGGCGCGACCGTTTGCGCATTGGCGGTTTTGCTGGTGACTGATACCGTCTTCACACGTCACACATGCCGAAGATTTCCTACAAACATCAAGTGAGCGCACATCGCAGATTTCGACCGGGTCTCCTTGACGGTATCGGCAGGTGGATGACGCGATCTGTGTACCCGAGAGCTGCGTGCGGCCTCACGGTTGGGAGTCGCTTGTCGTGCTAGAATATACATGTTGTGTATTGATCTGTGGATGCATCTAGGCCCCTGCTTTACGTCCCACGTACCGGGCTTGGCTGCAAAGCGACTCTTTTTCACGATCGTTTGCTATGTACATTACGGCGTGCTGGCGGCCTTGAGCGCCTTCTGGAACTGCTCCAAGATGTCGTCGCCCGTGTGCCACGGCACGACGCGCGCCGCGACTTCCTGCGGTGCGTCGTTGATCTTCTTCAGCAGCCCGAACGAGCGACCGCTCGTGGCGTCAGCACGCGCAAACACCGTGTCGCGGCTGCCACGCGCACAAAAGCGCACAGACGCGTCAGAGAAACACAGGTAAGCGGAAGTTACTCGTCACTGGACTTGCTCATCGTACCTGGTGAGCCGCGTGGACGGGCAGTAGTCACCACGGCCGTCACCGACGTAGAGCACGACGTCGTACTCGTTCTGCTTGCGCAGTGCGTCCAGGATTTGACCTAATCATGCCGCAACAAAAGGTGGATCATGATCGCTCTCTAGGCAGTATCTGCCAACAATCACAAGCCGCAAAATGTACCTTTGCACAGGTTGCGCGGGCAGAGCGCGCAGCCGTGCGGCTTACGGTTCGCAGCGTGGTAGGGCTTGACGCGCAGGCGGGTGCTGCCGGCGCGCTCCCACTTGGCCTTGTTCGCGTGGATCTGCGCGACGTAGCCGCTCATGTCGTGGTGCGCGAGCATGCTCGAGATGAAAAAGTCGTTGGCGTCGCTCGCGATCACGACGGTCGCGTTGTACTGGTCAACGGCGTGCTTGATGGCCGCGAGCATCGCCGGCGAGACGGGCACACGCGCGGCGGCGTCGCGCATCTGCTCACGCGTGATCTCGGGCTTGCGCTCGTGGAAGAGTCCGAGCGCCTTGTCGACCAGCGCCGAGTGGCCCTCTGGCAGCACCTCGAGCTTCGCCATAATTTCCATCAGCAGCTGCAGGTCGAGCGACTTGAGGAAGAAGATGTCGCTGTCCTCGTCCACGAGCGACTCGTCAAAGTCGAACACCACGAGCACGCGTGGCGACGAGGAGGGCGAACCGGCGGCGGCCTTGGCGGCGGCGGCGCGCGTGAGCGGAGCCATTGTTTGTTGCGTCAAAGCAATGCGGAAACTGGTTGTCTCGGGGAGGTGGGACCGTCAGTTCTGGACCCACCCCTTCGTTAGCGGATACCATCCCTTCGGTATCAGATACCAATGCGACCAAACAACTGGACAAATAGGTTTGCGCGTCACCAAGCAAGTTGGGTCAAGTGATTAGTATCCGGTACCATTTAGTGGGTGCTGCGCTGGCGCAGATGGAGCCATGGCACACCAGGCTCCCGTCTGCTTGTTTGGAGACATCTACGCGACGGCGGCGGCCTCGAGCGTCCGCTGGAACTGCTCCAAGATGTCGTCGCCCGTGTGCCACGGCACGACGCGCGCCGCGACGTCCTGGGGCGCCTCCTTGATCTTCTTGAGCAGCCCGAACGAGCGACCGCTTGCAGTGTCGGCGCGAGCGAACACCGTGTCGCGACTGTCGGGACAGGAATACAGCATTAGCATCGCGTCATCGCAGACTCTTCCTCGCGAGTGCATACCTGGTGAGCCGGGTGGAGGGACAGTAGTCGCCGCGGCCGTCGCCGACGTAGAGCACGATGTCGTACTCGGTCTTCTTGCGCAGCGCGTCGATGATGCGTCCTGCCCACCATCAAATCAGCCATTTGAGACTCATCAGTGCCAAAAAGCGACTCTACTCTCGGGACATACCTTTGCAGAGGTTCGAGGGGCACAACGCACAGCCGTGCGGCTCCTCACTCGCCGAGTGGTACGGGTCCACGCGCAGGCGGTTGCTGGATTCATCTTCGTTCGCCCAGCGCGCCTTGTTCGCGTGGACCTCGGCGACGTAGCCGGCCAGCCCCGTGTGGTCGAGCATGCTCTGGATGTAGAACTCGTTCGAGTCGCTCGCGATGACAACCGTGGCGTTGTACTGCTCGACCGCGAGCTTGATCGCCGCTAGCATCGCCGGCGAGACGGGTACGCGCGCGATTGCGTCGCGCATCTGCTCACGCGTGATGTGCGGCATGCGCTCGTGGAACATGCCCTGCGCCGCGTCGGCCAGGGACGAGTTGACGCCGCCCTTGGCATAGATCGTCTCGAAGAGCTCGCCGAGCAGGTGCGGGCACACTGTCTTGCCGAAGTACACCTCGCTGTCGTCCTCCACTAGCGACTCGTCGTAGTCGAACACCACAAGAACCCGCGACGCTGGCGCGGTGGCGCTGGCCGCGGCACCAGGTGTCGTAGTCGTCGTAGGGGTGTGCGGCGCCATTCGTGTGAGCGCGGAAAGGAAGAAAGCAAAGTGAGGGCCGTGAACTAGTTTGGTCGGACCAGTGGGAACTCTACCGTACCCCTTCGGACCTCATCAGAGAGATCCTGTATCATCGTACAACTACCGGTACTGGTAAACTGGATGCTTCTAGAATTTCGTTTGAGCCAGCACTGAAGAAGGCGAGATGAGTTAACCCACGCATTCTGCGTATAGCCCGCTCGCATTGGTGGGTTCGTCTCGCGTGGTGCTGGTTTGACGATATATGCCTCCATCCACCGCCACTCTGCTACTGTACCAGGGTGCTCAGTCAAATCCAACATCCCACAGAAGCCCTGTAGGTTCTCACAAGATAAATAGATGATCGACTCTCCGTGTTCTTGTGCTTCATCGAAATGTCTACTCTTCATGTCTAAGGATCGCTCGTTGACGCATTGCCGAGCGCGCGCTGAAAGTGTTCGTAAATATCGTCGGCCGAGTGCCATTCCACAACGCGGGCCTGCACCACCTCCCGGTGCTTCTCGATCTTCTCCAGCAGACCGTAGGATTTCCCGTCTGAGCCGTGCGCGCGAGCAAACACCGTGTCTTCGCTGCGTACGCCAAATCCGTTTATCATTGTCAGCCACACGAAACCTCCAGCAGAAACGCGCATGCGGGGGCGACGCACCTTGTGAGGCGCGTTGACGGACAAAAGTCGCCCGAGCCGTCACCGACGTAGAGCACGACGTCGTAGTCGCCCTTACGTCGAATCTCGTCCACGATACGTCCTATCTCGTCCAGACCATCGTGAGATTCGAGCACCGCCACGTCTAAACCGTTACGATTCGTACCTTTGCACATGTTGGTCGGGCACCACTCGCACCCGTGTGGCTCGCTCTCGAGCGGGTGGTACGGCCGCAGCCGCAGGCGATTGCTCGTCGCGTCGTGCGCGTGCTCCCACTCGGCGCGGTTTGTATGGACCTCGGCAAAGTACGCGTCGAGCCCACGGTGCGCGAGCATGCTGCGGATAAACAGGTCGTTTGCGTCGCTCACGATCACGACCGTCGCGCCGTGCTGGTCCACCGCGCTTTTCACAGCGTCGAGCATCTTGTCGGAAACCGGGATCTGCGCAACCGTGCGCTGCATCTCGTCGCGCGTGACGTTCGGGAGACGCGTGGAGAACTCGGCATGCACGTCGTCCAGCAGCCCGGGCCACGTCGGCGGTGTCTTGCCCTGCAGCGTGGCGGCGACCTCGGCGAGTAGCTCGGGGCAGAGCTGCTGCAGGAAGAACACGTCGCAGTCTTCGTCGACAAGCGAGAGGTCATAGTCGAAGACGATAAGCACGCGGCGTGCGGGCGCCGCCGGGGCAACGACCACGGTCTCACTTGGTGCGTTCGCGGTCATGGCGGGATCCTCTGTGTGTGCGTGGCAGAAGCGCTGTGAGGCGCGCGCTGTTGATGGAGATTCCACACCCGCCTACACACTGACGTTCACTCATGGCGCCTGGCGACGAATCCGATGGCTCGGTTTGATCAGTCGTTTGACAAAAGATCTGTTCTCGTGCAATATCAAGGTGCGCACATGTCACATGCGATGCGCGACTCTATCGGAGACTCAACTCGCTGAGCTAGGACGCCAAACTCCAGCGCCATGTTCAGTCAGCCGCGTGCCGGCGCCTGCGGACGACAGAGGCGCAGTGCGGACGAGATAGGTCTCCGTTGTCATGGTCTCATCCGCACGAGGCGTCTGTCCTGAATTACTGGACCGTGCTCTGATGGGTGTACGACGACAGAGTGATGGTGGGATGCTACGGCGAATGGGTACACTGTACCTCTACTCTGAAGGGATAGAGAGACCTTCGCAGTGCAGAGGGAGAGATCCACATGGTTCGGGGACGCAACTGCGTCGGCTCGCAGGTGAGCGCCAGCAGCCCCACACGGACGGCCACGCGCTGCGCCGACATGCCTTCGCGCCGCCTCCGCCAGGCCAACTTCCTCTGACGCGACGCCAGTAGAATGGTCCGCACGAGCGCTTTCGGCGTCGGCGCGCTGCTCGCCGCTCTGCAGGGCGCGTCGGCGGCACCGTGCGATATGACCAAGCTCGCCCCGGTGCTCCAGTCGTCTGCGATGGCGCAATGTACCAGTGAGTCGACGTTCGTGATCCCAAACATCGCGCCGTACGCGACAGGCTACGACCGCGTCCCGGACACCGTGTGCCTTGTGAAATCATGCGGCTCCGCGATCGAGGCGATCCAAGCACTCCAACCAGAGGAGTGTGATCTCCCATCCCTCACGCAAGACGAACGGCTCGCGAATGTGACTACCACGCTCTACAAACAACATATCAATCCGGTTTTTGAGGCCTGTGGCAATGACACCGCGCGGTTTGGACCGAGCATCACCCCCGACCCCGCTGCGATGGATATGGCGACTCCGTGTTCGCCGCACAGTCTCGCGTCGTACTATTGGGGGCACCACACCGAGCTTACACAGTGCGTTGGACCCGATCTGAATGCACTTGTGTCGAGTGCAACTGGGGGCATCAACGCTGTCGACGTGGTTGCGTCATTCACCGCGTGCCCGTCGTGCGCATCGATTCGAAACGTCACTACGATTCACCCAGTTTGCTCGCTTCCAGGCCGCAACGTCTCGTTCCGATCGCACATTGAACACGCTTTCGAGTTCTGCGATGCCGTGGAGGAGCTGCGTTCCGGTGGTGAAATCCCGAGTGTACTCGCTGACCAACTTCTCAATGCCTCAAAGCCGTGTGAGTTTGAGTCTACGGCAATGCAGGCGGCGCTGGCGCGTCTCCAAGACGAGCTGCAGCTGGACGGAAACCACGCGTGCGCGGCTCTGCTGATCGATCCGTCCACGCCGATTTCTCCCACCGACCAAGCGACTATCTGTGACGTGTGCCCGCATGCCAAGCAAGCAATCTCAACCATGGAGCTGCCTTCCTGTCAGACGCAGTTTGGCCAGCGCTACGACCAGTTCCTGACGACGTCGCTGGCGTCATGCCCGACGCAAAGCAGTCGTGGCTCCCAAGACTCGGCCAACGACCACGCCGGATCAAACGCAAGCAGCCTCGATGCAACCAGTGCCCCCACCAGGGTGCCGACTTCCAACGCAGGTGACGCGCGCGTCGGTGGCCTTGTGGGCGCCATAGTTGCTTTGGCTGTGGCCCAAGCTCCCATGATGTAGTCATATCTCACATACCGGTATCGACGGTATCACCTAATGAAACCGGTCTTGCCACCAATATCTCACTTGCTCTCTGGCACCAGCGCGAGATGAACGGAAGTGGTGAGATCTTCCGTTGTCCCTCCACCCACGTGACGCCGCTGCCTGTGACAGCAAACAGCTGGCGCTACGTATCATGTTGGGTGCGGCAAGCGAAGAGAGAAAGAGGTGCCAGCGAAACGCCACCCACAGTCTCCTCAAAATGTCGAAATCTCCAAATTGCCCAACATCATGCCGTGCTGTTGCCAGGCGTTCGGCGGAAAGTTAGCGAACCCAGGCGCTCTACAGATCCTCTGCGGATTGCAGTAGTGTCGGGGTGTTTTTACATTGGGATCGATGGAAGTACAGTAATTCCAAAGTCTACTTGCCAATCTGAGAGAGCGTGGCTTGGGCCTCCGCGATCTGTGATCTGTCGCCATGTTCGTGTAAACGAGGAACGTTACCCTCATATGGATGCAGGCGTCCCGGCAGCGCCGCTGCCAGCGGCTACCGAGCAGCCAGGAGCACGCACCCAGATTCTGGGCCAGAACGCCAAGCGCGATGGCTGATGGGGAAGAGAAACCTCGTCGCAGAGGGCCACTCTCCGGCGCTCTCGTCGCCCACGTGCGCGCTTCCGATCTCACGTGTGCTGCCGGCAACTGGGTGTACAGGGTGGCGCGCACCCAACTGGGCACCCAAACTTCGTCCTCCCCCGCACCCACCTCCCCCCTCGAAACGAAACCGCTTGTTGTTCCCGGCATACAAATCCCAAGTGGCTGTGTCCCTGTATCAGGTGCGCTACGCATGTCTTTCCGACCGTGTTGCTCCTCGTCTTCATCATGTTGAACTTGCGCACGGCACGGCAGAGCCACAAAGTGGAAAATTTAGTGCTGCCTACTCTGTGTGAGATGGAGATGGTTCCCCCTTGTGGTTTCCATGGACGCGTCCCGCCGTTGCGCCCTCCGGGTCTTCGATCTCGCGCATTAGCTCACGCTCGGCGCATGCATCATCACGTGCCCTGTCGCTCGCGCCAGGCTCCGGAATGATTCATCCACACACTTGCAGTCAGTCAGTCAGTGAGCTCATTACAGTATGAGCACGGATCCTCCTCCTTGTGGAATCCAGGGCGCGCGGTCCTCCCTTGGGCGCCTCTGGGGACCCCAGACTGGGGCGCCCTGACCGGTTCCGAACGCGGGCGCTGTCCAGTGCGGGCGTCCGGATTCGAGCGAGCACGAACGTCTCATTCCGCAACTTGCGTCTTCACCTTCACCGGTCCCTTCCCACCCCAACCAGCCTCCCCAGCCCTCCCACCATGCGCACTGCTGGTCTCCTCATCGCCTTCTCGGCGCTTCTCGCCACCACCGCCCTCGCCGGCGAGCCGGTCGACCAGACCAAGGCCCCCATCGCCACGGAGCCCGTCCAGACCAAGGAGCCCGTGACCAAGGACCCTGAGACCAAGGAGCCGGTCACCAAGGACCCTGCGACCAAGGACCCGGTCACCAAGGACCCTGAGACCAAGGAGCCTGTGACCAAGGACCCCATCCAGACCAAGCCGCCGGTCGACGAGCCCAAGCCGACGCCGGTGAACACGCTGCCGCACAACACGACCTGCAACGTGCTCGAGAACAAGGACCGCCTCGGCTTCGACCTCTCGAGCGCCAAGGGCAAGCTCGCGTCGTGCGATGACGCCTGCGAGAAGGTTGCGGGCTGCCAGACCTGGACCTGGAACGACTACCAGGGCGGCACCTGCTGGCTCAAGTCGCACGCCGGTAAGCTGATCGAGAAGGCCGGCGTGTCGGCCACGGACTGCGTCGTGGACCGCCCGTCGCTGGTCTGCAACGCCTACAAGGACATTGACTTCGTGGGCATGGACATCGCCAACAAGCCCGGCAAGAGTTTCGCCGACTGCTGCGACATCTGTAACGAGTTCAGCGGCTGCACGGCCTACGCCTGGAACGACTACAACGGCGGCACGTGCTGGCTCAAGAAGAGCGTGGGCCACGTGATCGCCAAGCCGGGCGCCATCTCGTCCTCGATCGTCCAGCTCTACGGCCCCGTGTGCCCGTTCGAGTACGACGTCGACTTTGTCGGCAACGACATCGGCAACAAGCCCGCCAAGGACGCCGGCGTCTGCTGCTCGCTCTGCAAGGGCAGCAAGGACTGCAAGGCCTACTCGTGGAGCAACTACAACGGCGGCACGTGCTGGATGAAGAGCGGCAAGGGCAAGACCGTGGCCTCGGCCGGCGTCATCTCGGCCGCGCTCGCGGGCTTCTAAGCATCTCGAGGGATCGCCCCCCCCCCCCCCCCCCCCCCCTCCATGCGTCCAGACACGGGAACGTTCCAAGTACCCAGTTGTGCCAGCCCGCTGCATTTTCCTCTCGCACGATCGCGTGAAACTCAGATTCGTATGAGTGTCCCCCTACACAACATAAAATACACTGACCTATCATGGGTCTGTTTTGAATCCCATACACATTGTAGTACGTCTGCTCTCCGGCCAGTCGCCAGTGCGCTTGCTGTGTCCTTTTACTGCTATCGGTACGACCAACACGACTGGTCTTCGGGTCGGCACTGACCACAATTCGCGCCGACGACGCTGTCTCGCTCCTCGGCGCTGGCCCCAAAGGCTCCTCGACGACTCTACGGTACAGTCCGCGCCTGGCTGCCTTCCGAAATGAGTGCTGGCAGGAGACCAGTGCGGAAGGCGCGCCGCACGGGCGCCGTGTCGGAACGACGCTACGAGTGATTGTGCCCCGGGCGCCGACCTACGTAGCTGATCTTGGTGGTCTCTTCAAGAGGCATCAGGCTGCCCCTTCGGGGACGGCGAGGAAGGATCCCGGTGAGGCGAATGAAGGGGTAGCGTTTCACGCACGCTGCGTGCGTGCGGCACGCAGGCGCGGGCATTACGCAACTCGCGTTCTACTCGTCACACGACTCTACCGTGCATCCACGGTCCCCTTCCACCCTCCGTCTCCTCCTCCTCCTCCACCATGCGGTTCGCTGGTCTCTTCCTCGCGCTCGTCGCGACCTTGTGCCTCGCCTTAACCAGCGCCGACGCCGCGGCGCAGCAGGCCAACGCTACGTGCGTGCTGCTCAAGAACAAGGACCGCCTCGGCTTCGACCTCAAGAACGTCAAGGGCTCCTACTTCACGTGCACGCGCACCTGCGAGCGCACGCCGGGCTGCATCTCATGGGCCTGGAACGACTACAAGGGCGGCACCTGCTGGCTCAAGTCGCGCGCCGGCAAGATCATCGACAAGCGCGGCGTGCTCACGACCAACTGCGTGCGTGACGCGCCATCTCTCGTGTGCAATGTGTTCGCCGACATCGAATTCATCGGCAACGACCTCACGAGCAAGCCTGGTGCGCGCTTCAGGGACTGCTGCGACATCTGCAACGAGACGCCCGGCTGCAGCGCGTACTCGTGGAGCGACCACAAGGGCGGCACCTGCTGGCTCAAGAAGAGCGTCGACCGCGCCGTTCGGAAGCGCGGCGTCGTCTCGTCCGTGACCGTGCCCCTCACGGGCCCGGTCTGTGCAGTGGAAAACGATACCAACTTTGTGGGGAACGACATTGGCAGCACGGCTGCCGCGGACCCGAGTGAGTGCTGCGCTGCGTGCAAGGGCTTCAAGGACTGCAAGGCCTACTCGTGGACCACCGAGGGCGGCGGGACGTGCTGGTTCAAGAAGGCCAAGGGCAAGGCCAACCCCGCGGTCGGCGTGGTCTCCGCTGCGCTCGCGGGCGTGTAAAGTCTCCGTTCTGTCGCCGCGAAAGATACAAATAGATCTGATACTACGTGTTTCAACTCCCTGGTGGTTTGTCTCTTCGGCTTTGCATGCGACTCGAGAGACTCTTGGATCTTCCCGGAGGTCGAGCAGCTGAACGCTGAGAGAGATACACTTTGCGCAGGGAACTCATGGGGACGCTGACCACAACGTGTGGGTGAGAGTGGTCGGTTGAAGAAACAAAACCCCGTCCAAAGGGATCGTCAGTGAGGCACGTGCACGCGCCCAGCTCACTCCAGCAGGGCACGCGCTTACATCCCCCTAACCAAACGATATTCTTTTACGTCTTTGCAGAGTGTGGTAGACCAGCACAGCCTGGGGCCTGGCAGCCCCAGGCGGAACCACGCTCGTGAGTTGCCGGGCCTCTTGTGAATCGGTACTCGTGCCGCTTACTTTGACCAACGACACGTGGGCGCGTGTCGAAGGTCAGTGATGCGGCTTGTGGATGTACCGAAGCGTACGGAGGAGCACGCGCCCCGAGCTGACGCAGCGCGCTGTCCTGAGGTAGGCGTCTCCGATTTCCTTGGTAGGCAACGGCGTCGGATCCCTAGGGCAACTTGGACGAGGGGGAGCATCGTCAGTGCCGGCCACGGTTCGCATCCCTCCTCTCATTCCGCTTTTTGCAATCAACTCCTCACCGTTTCACAGCAACCGGTCACCTCCCAATCCCGCGACTCTCGCAACCATGCACGCTGCTGGTCTCCTCTTCTCCCTCTCCGCTCTTGTGGCCTCGGTCTCGGCCTCGATGGTCGAGCAGGAAACGCCCTGCCCGACCATGCCGCCAATGCCAACCGAGGAGCCCGAGGCCTGCCAGGTGCTCAAGAACATGGACCGGCCGGGTTTCGACCTCAAGGCCGTCAAGGGCCCCCTCGACTCGTGCGCGATCGCGTGTGAGGACACCAAGAAGTGCCGCACGTGGGCCTGGAGCCACTACGAGGGCGGCACGTGCTGGCTGAAGACCCACGGAAGCGAGCTCGTTCCCAAGGGCGGCGTCTGGACCACGGACTGCGAGGTCGACGGCCCCACCAAGCCGGCGCCGACCACCAAGCCAACGGAGACCACTAAGCCGTCCCCAACGACGAAGCCCACGCAGACCACCAAGCCGACGACGGCGCCGCCGACGGCCGAGTGCAAGCCGCTCAAGAACATCGACTTCGAGGGTAACGACATTGCCAGCAAGCCGGCCAAGAACTTTGGCCAGTGCTGCGGCATCTGCAGCGCGTATTCCGGATGCAAGGCGTACGCGTGGAGCGACTTCAACGGCGGCACCTGCTGGCTCAAAGCAGGCGTGACGACCGTCATTCGCAAGGAGGGCGTCGTTTCAGCGTCCGTGGTGCCGTTGGGCGAGGCCGTGTGCCCGTTCGAATTTGACACCGACTTTGTGGGCAACGACACCGAAAGCCACCGGGCCAAGAACGCCGGCGAGTGCTGCGCGATCTGCAAGCACCACAAGGAGTGCAAGGCCTTCTCATGGAGCAACTACCAGGGCGGCACGTGCTGGATGAAGAGCGGCAAGGGCAAGGCGATCAGGGCGGTGGGCGTGATCTCGGCCAAGCTCACGGACTTCTAATCTGTGAGCCAAGTCAATCGTCACCGCCGCGATGGGACTCCAAGGTGAGTCGTGCATCCTTTTGGGACCCACGTTTTGAACGTGGTTAGTGCTCGTACAAACCCTGCATACATACAGCTGACGCCGACGTAGCCACTAAAGCTGCTCGGACGAATCCGCTCCAGGCCATATAAACTCGAGAAACCTAATAAAAACACTTGTGCCTACAGATTTGTTGGGTGTTACGCCCAAGTTCAGGCAATTATCCGACGACTCTCATCGCTGGGAAGGTACACAGCGCTGTTCAGCACACTGACGCTCAGCCGTTATTGAGACTGGCTCCAGTAACGATCGTTGGATCCAAGTCTGCAGACCGCGAGGCTGGTACGTCCAGGTGGAGGTTTCAACCATTTGCCCACACATTGTGCCGACATACTGGCGTAACGGTTGCAAGTAGTGAAACAAACCGCCCAAGGACGGCCGCGGTTGCTTCTTGACCGACGGCGCTTCGGGCGAGTGTGGGACTGGTCACCTCCTGCTTCGAACGGACGCGTCTTCCAGTAGTTCCGGATCCTGAATCGTGCGACGGGCGGTGTGTGGAGTTTCACGTCGAGCGGTTGGTACGACTTGTTCTGCGTCTTCACAGCACCGGCGAATCTTGCTGGAGTGAGCTCTGGTGGGTGAGCCACTGACGTTGTGCCCTCCACTCCACCACCGGCACCTAACTCTTTCCTGGAACGAAAGCGAACCCACAAAAAGCAAAACTCCCTATGCTCTTGAGCGCCCAGTACTTGGGGTTCCCCCCTTTCCTGGCACTCAGCGACGCTGGAGACGCGGGGGATTGACCAAGCAGGCATTCCGCATTTTGCGCCACTCGACTCACCGCCCACCACACCGGTCCACCACCCCTCTAGCCTCCGTACTAGCTCTTCACCATGCACTCTGCTGGTCTCTTTCTCGCCTTCTCCGCGCTCGCCGCGACTGCTCTCGCTGGTGCCCCGGACCAGCAGCAGGAGACACCGTGCCCGACCATGCCGCACATGCCGGACGGAAAGTGCAAGCTGGTCGCGAACCAGGACCGCCCGGGCTTCGACTTCAAGAGCGTCAAGGGCTCGCTCAACTCGTGCACGGACACCTGCAAGGCCACGAACGGTTGCGTCACCTGGGCGTGGAACAACTACGAGGGCGGCACGTGCTGGCTCAAGGCCGCCGCAAGCAAGCCGGTCGACAAGGAAGGCGTCTGGACGATCAAGTGCGAGCTCGACGAGCCGTCGCTCGTGTGCCAGCCCCACCACAACGTTGACTTCGAGGGCAACGACATTGCGAGCATGCCGGCGACTGAGGCGGGCAAGTGCTGCCGCATCTGTAACGCGTACCCCGGTTGCAAGGCGTACGCCTGGAGCAACTTCAACGGCGGCACCTGCTGGCTCAAGGCCGGCGTGACCACGGCGATCTGGAAGGAGGGCGTGGTCTCGTCCTCGGTCGTGCCGCTCGGTGAGCAGGTGTGCCCGTTCGAGTACGACACTGACTTTGTGGGCAACGACATCGGCAACAAGCCGGCCAAGAACGCCGGTGAGTGCTGCGCGCTCTGCAAGGGCAACAAGGACTGCAAGGCCTACTCGTGGAACGACTACCAGGGCGGCACGTGCTGGATGAAGAGCGGCAAGGGTCAGACCATCAAGAAGACGGGCGTGATCTCGGCCAAGCTCATCTAAGCAGTGCGCTGCTCTAGAACGTTAATCGCGACCCTGATCTCCCGCGGAGATACCTCGAGACGCTGCTCTAGTCTCCGACGTCCTGTGTAGGCTTTGCTCTTCTGCATGGTTCCTTTTGCTGCATACCATACCCGACAACAATGCAACCGAAGCATGTTGTTTACGATGCGTTCATCTTGCGCCACTTGGCCTTGTTTGCAGCGTTCTAGATACTAGTAGAGCCATCGTGGCGCTGGTGACCTGATAAGGCCAGTGCAGACCTGTGGATAGTCAGTAGTCAGTCCAACAGATGGCTACATTAGCAAAGTGTACCCATTCTGATCTTCAACAGATATTGGCTCGTCACCACGCACTCAGCAGTTGGATGCTGGACCCAAGAATCATTTCCAGATTTACTGTTGACTCCTCAGCATACCATGCCGGGTATGGATATGCACTTACGTCTTAGGGTCACGGTCGTGTTGTGCACACATTTATCAGCCTTCTACCGAACCATCAGAAGCCAGATAAACATAGGTTGTGAAGCGCACTGCAGTAACCGGTGTGTTGGTTTTCGACAACGTACGTATCTCTTTCTTTATCTGATCTTCTGTTTTTTCGCATGCATGTCACGTTATGATCGGTGATGGCCGTCTACACGAGACGTTCGTGAAGATTGGATATGCATCTAGTACGTCACGGCGACGAAGGACTTGACGCCCGGCTTGCTCACGGTCTCACCCTTACCGCTCTTCAGCCAGCACGTGCCGCCATTGTAGTCGCTCCACGTGAACGCCTTGCAGTCCGCGCGGTCATGACAGATCGGGCAGCAGAGCCCGGGGTCCTTGCTGGCGACGTTGCCCACGTCGTTGCCAACGTAGTCCACGCCTTCCTCAAACGAGGGACATGACGGCGAGTTGTCCATGACCTGCGCTGAGATGACACCCGGCTTGGCAATGGTCTCGACTTTGAGGCTCTTGAGCCAGCACGTGCCGCCGTTATGGTTGGACCAGGTCCACGCACGACACGGGAACGCGTCGCGGCAGATCGCGCAGCAGCCTGAGGCCTTGGCGCTCGGGCGGTTGCCGATGTCAAAGCCCACGTACTCGATGTTCGTCTCTTGCGCGCAGAACGGGAGCGTGTTGGCCGTCACTGGGTACGCATCTCCCGACTTGACGCCGGCGACGCGTTTGGCCTCGCCGCGCTCGCTCTTAAACCAGCACGTACCACCGTTATGGTTGGACCATGAATACGCGCGGCACCCGGGGAACGCGCGGCACTTGTCGCAGCATTCAGCAGCCGTCGCACTCCCGGCGCTGCCCACGTCGGTGCCCATGAGGTCGACGTCGTCGCGCACCGAGCAGGTCTCGCGCGGTCCGTAGAACAGGAGAGCCGACTTGACGTTGGGGTTCACGACCATCTTACCGCGGCCGGTCTTGAGCCAGCATGTGCCGCCGTTGTGGTTTGTCCACGAGTATGCGCCACAGCCCACGACTGGTGGGCACTTGTCGCAGCATGACTCTGGCGTCGCGCCGGGCACGTTCGTGATGTCGTCGCCGAGATAGTCATATCCGTGCTCGATGAAGCAGAACACCGGTGGCGGGCCTGCCATGGCAGCCATGTACGCGGCAGCCTCGAGACGGCGCTCGGGCGTGAGGCCGCGAAGCATGGAGGCGACGCCCGCCTGGGCGACGGAGGCGAGCGAGGCTGCGGCTAGAAGAAGCGTCGCATAAGTCTTGATCATCGTTATCGAAAAGGCTTGGGGGAAGAAGTTGCAACCGAAGACGTGGTGGTGGCGTGGTGAGTTCGAGAATGAACACCAACGGAGGCGAGGCACTCAGTGGTGGGTGCTGCTGGTGGGATGCAGAACGTGATTTTCTCGATCCGGGCTGTTTTCGCCGTGGTTCGTGTCGTCTTTACTAGGCTCGTCGACTCGAACACGCGTTCACGATGGGTTGGTCGGTGGCATCGCCCGTTTCTTTAGGTACGTGTTCTCGCACAAGATGTTTGAGCCCCAAATTTTCCATCGTGTGGATGCAAAGGCGGAACGAAGAGACAATGACCTCATGGCGTCATCGTCTTGGTCTCTTGTCCACCGCATGAAGCGATTCAGGTGCAGGTGGTGCCATGTTATAGCTGAGCGGGCTCAGGTGGAGTCTTGTAAACCATCCATGTGGCTTCTCTGCACTGACCACTCCAACTGAACGGATGCTCTGAGCCATGCGGTTAGTCGATGTGAGCTGGTCGGATGCTGTCCTCACCCACCAGGTTCGGTCGTACAGCGATGACCGTCTCACCTAGGTACATTATCAATATGTAAGTATCAGGTATTGGGAGGATAGTCAAAATTAATCGAGATGGCTTTGATCGACAGGACTCTCGTCACGGGTCTCTGGCATCACCCAACATGACCATGCTTGAATTGTACCACCGCACACTCGGTACCGGGTGCTAGCTAGTTCATCGTCTGATGCTGACAACGAGAGCAGTGCACCAGGAGCCACCGCTAGGTACATCCAAACCCAAATGAGGAGAGAACTGCGAGTTTCGGATTCGATCAAATAGAGCAACTCAGAATGACTTAGATGGCTAAAGACTTTAGTTCCTCACTTGTTGGTGATCCTCATCAAGCACAAGTTACGGAGCGAACAGCGTCGCCAAGATCACGCCCCTGGCTTTGTTCACCTGACCTTTGCCATTCTTCATCCAGCAGGTACCTCCGTTGTGGTTGCTCCACGAGTACGCCTTGCACGCTTCTCCTTGCACTGCGAGCAGCACACGCTGGCGTCCTTGGCCAGCGTTGTGGAAGTGTGGTAAACCTGCAAACCTGCGGGGTGTCTCCATGGCGATTCGTTGGCCATTGCATTTTGTCCGAAGCCATTGACGCAGCGCAGCCTTTGTGCAGCTGTAGTCGACGCACCTAATAACCGAAGGAATGAATCAGCACTCAAAACCTCAACCCAAACACTGTACCTGACATCAGTGCATTGGATCAAATCGAGAGTCTGAAACGCAGAATACTACTACTATAGCTTCTCCGTCGGTGATAGGTGTCGTGTTTGTGGCTCGCAGAGAGCTCAGTTGGCGAACGAAGCCACTACAGTACACACTGTGAATAGAATTGGATGATACCGTACAGGACGGAGCCTCTATCGCCTTGCAGGAGCACAGGTACACACGTCCAGTGGAGAGAGAAGCTGGTGAGGTGGCTGGGTATGGAGCGCAAGAAAAGAGGACGAACCTGCCAGAGAAACCGTCTCTTCTCGCGTCACAGACGCTTCGGACGAGCAAAAATGTGATAGCGAGCGAGATCAACACAAACGCGGTGAGAACGGGTGTGTATCCATCGAGTGTGTACCCACTCATAAACAGTGCCCCAGCTGCTCTAAAGACAGTTCACTATCTACAACCAAGTAAGCGCGTTCTGTCGCGCAGCGATGTCGTCGCCTCCAAAGCGTGACGCAAATCCGGGCTCTTGATTGGCCATAATTAATGTTGTTGTTGGATTGGCTAGAAAAAGATCGGAAAGCGATATCATTGGCTATATCGATAACAATACCCTTCAAAACAGTTTGGTAGATAGGCATCCAGACCTTCCCCGCGAAGCGGGGACACTCCGCTAGTTGAAGATGTATACTGGAACTGACGATACTGGTCCGCGTCACTGGAATATGATCTATTGGTTTAGTGTAGAGCATGGCCCGGCCATGTGCAGGAAGATGTGCCTAGCAGGGTGGAGTTGTTTTCGTTTTTCAGATCCGCACAAGGCGGCGCCGCACGCAAGGGCCAGGGGGTCTACGCGCGTCTGCCGCTACAGGAACCACATTGGACGTTCGAAGCCGAGGGTTGGACACGATCTCACGGCGTTTGGACCACGCGGTATGACTTTCAGATACGCGGACGAGGTCAACCGCAAGAACCACCAAATCGCATCCCGACGGACCGGTTCCCTGGGTTATCCCGCGACAAGGACATCATTGAAGTTTTTACAGTGCACGTTTCTCGTTCTTCCAGTCTACGAAGCAGGTTGGTGGGTGGCATCGCCCCGCGCTGATAACAAGCAGACGCCGATCTGTGTGGTCTGCGGCAAACACCAGCTCCATATAAAATCGGCACCCGCATCTTGATCTCGTCGCGTTTGATGAAGTGGGTTGCGCATGCAAGGCCGTCACGAAGAGATCACCCCACAATTGTTAGAGGTGTGCCTTGTATTATACCATGTGGTGTTGTACATTGCCTGATGAGTGTTGGATTGTCTGGGATGGGTTCTGCTCAGTCCATCACAGAGACCAGTGGATACATGCGTCCGGTCCGACAATTAGCTACATGACGTGTATCCATTTCAAACTTCATCCGTGACGGCTCGTGCTCACCCGTCACGGCAGGACGTTGAACTGTGGCACATTAGGGTGACAGTGAGCTCAGCGTCTGGATGCGCATCCCTCTTCATACCGGCACCAAATCGTTCGTCTGTGCGCTTCCCAGATACCCACATGATGCTGATGGCACAGACCGGCTCACTCTGTACTACATTGTCTTGCCTTTTGCTAATGTGTCTTGTTCCCTCTGCGTTGTGGCATTCCTTCCAGTGCATATCACTGTCCCAACGACGATTGCCACAGTCTGCGATAGTTTTTATCTTTTAAAGAGTAGCGGATTCCCCCGTCGTGCCTAGTAGTTCACGGCGACATATGACTTGACGCCTGGCTTGCTCACAGTCTCGCCCTTCCCGCTCTTCAGCCAGCACGTGCCGCCATTGTAGTCGCTCCACGTGAACGCCTTGCAATCCGCACGGTCATGACAGATCGGGCAGCAGAGCCCGGGGTCCTTGCTGGCGACGTTGCCCACGTCGTTGCCCACGTAGTCCACGCCCTCCTCGAACGAGGGGCACGACGGCGAGTTGTCCATGACCTGCGCTGAGATGACACCCGGCTTGGCAATGGTCTCGACTTTGAGGCTCTTGAGCCAGCACGTGCCGCCGTTATGGTTGGACCAGGTCCACGCACGACACGGGAACGCGTCGCGGCAGATCGCGCAGCAGCCTGAGGCCTTGGCGCTCGGGCGGTTGCCGATGTCAAAGCCCACGTAGTCGACGTTCACCTCCTGCGCACAGAACGGGAGCGCGTTCGCCGTCACTGGGTACGCATCTCCCGACTTAACGCCAGTCTTGCGCACGGCCTCGCCGCGCTCGCTCTTGAACCAACAAGTGCCGCCGTTGTAGTTGGACCATGAATACGCGCGGCACCCGGGAAAGGCGCGGCACTTGTCGCAGCATTCGGTCGACGCCGCGCCCGGGGCGTTGCCCACGTCGTTGCCCACGAGATCGACGTCCTCGCGCACCGTACAGGTCTCACGAGGCCCGTAGAAGAACAGCGCCGACTTGACGTTGGGATTAACAACCATCTTGCCGCGGCCGGTCTTGAGCCAGCATGTACCGCCGTTGTGGTTTGTCCACGAGTACGCGCCGCAGCCAGGTACGGGCGGGCACTTGCCGCAGCACGACTCAGGCGTCGCACCGGGCACGTTTGTGATGTCGTCGCCGAGATAGTCGTAGCCGTTCTCGATGAAGCAGAACACCGGTGGCGGGCCGGACATCACCGACATGTATGCGGCAGCCTCAAGACGGCGCTCGGGCGTGAGGCCGCGAAGCATGGAGGCGACGCCCGCCTGGGCGACGGAGACGAGCGATGCCGTGGTGAAAAGCAACGCCACGGAGGTCTTGATCATGGTGTAGAAGCGCTTGGCGCTTGGGGTCGTGCGGCCTTGTAATCGGAGATGTGGAAGCCGCGTCGAGAGTTCGATAATGAACAGCAACGCACGAGTAGCACCCAGTCGTGGACGCCGAGCGAGGCTTAGGGGGAGGCTGTATGTCGTAGCAGTTCTCTCTGCGGCCCGGTGCCGTCTCTCGGTTCTGGGTTCGCCACACCCCGACACGGCGTTCACGTCGCTTGTTCTTCCACGAACGTTTCTTTCAGCACAGCCCACCCAAACTTTGCATTCTGTGGCTACAAAGGCCGAGTAAAGAGACTGTGGCCCTGTGCTGTTCTCTCCTGCGTCTCTCGTTCTAGGGTGTGATGATCCCCTTGTTGAAGCTGCGCAGGCATTAGGTGATCTCGTAGCCATCCATGAGGCTTCTCCTCTCTGACCACTTCAACTGAACAGACACTTGGCGCCATAGATGCGGTCGGCGTGATCTGGACGGACGCTGGGCTCGTCACCTGCACCCAGAATCGCCGGTCGCACAAAGATGACCGTCTCCACTATACCGGTACTAGTACCGTACCGGTGCGTTAGGTTGTCTGTAGATGGGGAAACCTTGTACTGTACGGTATTGTATTGCCGGATACCTCTACCGGCACCATACGAGGGTCCAAAGTATCAACACGAGTTGGACTTCAATGTTCGATACCGGTATTTGGTGCCCAGACGTTGATTAATTGGTAGGGGGTGGACACTACATGACGCCGCGAGAGTCTCAGAACGCAACGTCATGCCGAGCTGCAGTTTGGGTGCCAGTAACGGTACGGTACTACTTATTTATGCCCCAAACGAAGCCTTTTGGTGCCGCCAAAATTGGAATCTGTGTGGGTCTGTAGTTCGCTGCGTATAGTCGCCACAACTCGCTCTGCGCACCAGTCTCACCTCGAAAACGAAAAGATACCGTACTTTGTAAGTTTGGATTGAACAAGACCAGAGAGCCTCAGATGCACTGGGATGGCTCCAGGCTCGTTTTCGACTATTTGTGATCGTTCTCGCTCATCGGACAACTTCGAGACTACCGCCCGCCCAAGAACGACAGGTTTCGCAGCTCGTACGCCTCAGCGCGCGTCATTGCCGACCAGCTCGGCGTGATTACGTGGATTCACCACCTACGAGCTTTCAACAAGATGGCGGATGCCGCCGCCAATGTCGCCATGGACACGCGACGCAGCATCCAGTCTTTCCACCCCACGGACCGCCCCGAGTGGGCTGGTCTCGACCAGCTCCTCGCGGGCGACTTAGCACAGTGGCAGGTCTCCCAATTCGGGCCCTCTAGCCTCGGCTAGTTTTTTTTGCATATTAGCTATAGCTGTTCGCTTAAGACGTAACGCAATAGCTGTCAAGATGAAGAAGAAGAAGAAGATCGTCCTCGCTGGCTTGGCTGTCTACGCAAGCTACGTGGAGAGCAGCGTGGCCGAGACCACTCGTGTGGCCTTGTTCCCCTGGCCGTTGCCGCTCTTCATCCAGCATGTGCCGCCGTTGTGGTGCGGCTTTGGCTGACGTTCTGGCCAGACCACCGGCGCCCACGTCCCGCACAGAACGAAGCAACTGAAGTGGGGGGAGCCCGCTGATAGGGATCTCTAGTGTGAGAAACGAGGGTCTCTCTTGGAAAACAGACGTGTCTTGGTGTGTGGATTGCGTCTCGAGACTCGACGGACCCATCCGGCAATGTGCGTTTGCCCGAGTGTAGCCACTCGAATAGTGCTCCCTGTAAACCTATTCAGAGAGTCCTCTATTGAGGCTGTTTCCTGGAACTCTCGATTGACTGATTCTGTTGTCACTGGAACATGATCTATTGATTTAGTGAAAAGACTGTCCCGGCTATGTGTAGGAAGGCGCCTGGAGGTGGCTGGAGCATGTTCCTTCTTGGGCGCCCCTCAAGACGCCACGGCGCGCAAGGGCCTGAGGGCCTCCGCACCCGCTCCAGGATCCAGCGAAGCCGAGGGCTGGACACGATCTCACGGTGCCCTCTTGGGCCAGGCCGGCTGGGTGTGTGAGGCTAGACCGTCTAGCTATCCAGGCCCGACACAGGCTACAATGTCACAACAACGCAAGCACCTATCGCATGTCTGCGATATCGAAATGGACCGACTTCGTAGGTTATGCCGAGAAAGCACGTGGCGACTACTGTACAGCCTGGCGACAGGGATAGCTCTAAAGTTTTCACAGCGGACGTTTCGCACTCTTCTTTTCTACTAGGAGTACGAAGCGAAGCCGGCTGCATTGCGTGGCATCGCGGTCGCGCTGGCAACAGACAGCGGCATGATCCGTGACTCACAACGAGACCTCACGCCGTGAGGTCCCGTCGGCTTGCGGTATACTCCAGCCGCGTAATGTTTGCGCAGTATCGCTCTTGCTGCTCGGGTCAGTGTCAACACCAATCACGAGCGTGGGTTCGCTGTGTAGGGCAAAGCCAAGATAGGTGCCAACTTGAACTTGAGGGATTCTGGTGTGCTGGTGCTCTCGCAGTGTGCGCATACAGGCCGTCTGACTGGCCAACACGTGAATGACGCTGCGTGTTGGCGCGATGACGGCAGAACCGTGTCTCGTCCTTGGTGGACCTACTGCGTCATCGAGAACATCGACGCGTTGCACGCAAGTGATGGCGTTC
The DNA here is from genome assembly GCA_027475725.1 of Pythium rhizo-oryzae. Lineage (NCBI taxonomy): Eukaryota > Oomycota > Peronosporomycetes > Pythiales > Pythiaceae > Pythium > Pythium rhizo-oryzae. Next base: position 114,923 of record JAMFLL010000021.1, read on the forward strand.
TCGGGCAGAAAGGGAAGCAGAACGGCTATGTAGCAATCCTGATCAACGAGAATTAGAACCTGCGTGCGTTTGGCGATGAGCGTTGTTTTGGTTAGGCTGCTAAGGCCGAAGCGCATGACACTCTCACCGACCCCACAATCGCTTCATTGGGTTGGAGGCACTAGGATCCTGGTCTCGTGGCGTTTGATGAACTGGGTTGCGCATGCATGAGCGTGGCGACAAGGTCTTCGGGAATATTCACACCGTCACACTCCTGATCTCACGGTGCTAATTCAGAACCCTGGTACGTACCAGCGTCGGGCTCTGCACCCGGTGGAAGGGTCCACGAAGCTCCGGCTCCACGCTTGCCCGCGTGCAGAGCGCGTCATCTCGGTTAAAAGTTGCAGTGGCGTTGATTGTGGTCAGACTAGGCACCAGCTTGGCTCAAGTCTTAATAAGAACCAACCTAAACCTGTACCCCATGACCCCGTTCGGAAGGACTGGGGATTGGAGAGCCCTTGTGATGTCGAGAGTGCTCGACCTGTTGGTACGTCGGCACCGGTGCTATTCTACCACCATTTCCTTGGGAATGCGTACAGCATTGCGCTAATAAGAACTGAAGCAAAACGAAGAGGTCCTCTTCCCCCCGAGCCGAACGAAGGATTTGATCCCAGCTGCTTGGAAATTGCTGAAGATAAAAAAGAGCCACCCAGTGTTCGTCGACGGCGAGTGAACTCCCAGACCAGACACAGCGAAAAGCCCCAAACCGCTTGGATAAGCGCGTCGCCGCACTCACTCGGATTCCGAACCAGATCAACAGCGATAGGAAGTAGGGGTGGTGGCTCGAGGTAGAGGAAGAGAGCGAGAGAGAGGAAATCGCAGGAATTGTGGCTTTCATTCCTTAGAGCAGTAGATCCCAGAATGTGGAAACAGACCGTACAGCTGTCGCACCAGCTTTGTGGCGCGGACCATGAGATAGCAAGTACACAGAAATGGCCGTGGCCTCCACACGAGACTCCTGAACATGCCGAGACCTGCTCTTCCAGCTGACTCCCAGCCGGATGAGCCTTCACAACTTTATACTTTGCACAATCCGTCTCCGTGGTGTGTTCGAGTAAACCATATTTCAAACTATGACAAAACCTCTCATATTGGATGTTCTGTGATGCACCTTCCGCGCCCAGCACTCGATGGACACACACGTCCACCATGGAAGGTGATGGCGTCTTTTACACAGTTTGGCCCCACCAAACGCGTCACACAGGCCCTCAAACCACACGCCAGGCGTGCTGGTCCAGGGCTCAGGTCTCTCATGCGCAAACGGTGCTGATCACCACGGGGAAGATGACCGTCGGGGCGCGAGAATCGGCGTCGTCAGAGATGATGGCGTGGAGCGCAACGTGGAGCGAAACGGCGAGGAAGTACGCCGTCTTTGGCTTCCTCTTGCTCCCCAACCTTCGAGTGATCAAAGCTCCCGGGACGATGTACACGCTCACGGAAGCTCGTGTCGCGTCGCCGCCCAAGCACCAGAATCCGGTTTGGAAACAGATCTCGCTGCTTCGGTCTCACTTATAACTGTTTGACCAAGCACCACTCGTGTGCATTCTCATAGATTTCGCAGGCACACACATCATCGCAGAGTATCCAGCGCCTTTTCCGTTTCGCCGGATATCCTGTGGGGTTTCTCAAAAAAAAAAAAGGGAAAAAGATCATCGAGAATAAAACAGATCGAAGAGTCAAACGGCCCGAGTTTACGGTGCCCCACCTCAGCGTCAGCCATTGAACTGCACCTGTGTATGGCACACGGCTTTCCACAGTTGGCGCCCGGGAACGTTGACTAGGAAGATGTGTGAGGCACTTCTATCCGGTTTGAGGCCCCAGAAAAGAAAGCACTGAGGTTGGTCACTTCCCATGTCCCCTCCCTCTTTCCAAGCAGCCCAGAGACAGTGATGCTCGCCCGGCTATGCGCGAGTCGATGCCTATTCTGCAGAACCAAGGCCCCGCTGACGTCTGTTCCAAGCGAGCAGCGCATCCCGGTAAGTTCAACGTGGTAAGTGCCGTGCGCGGGTCCACCGCCGCGGCTACGCCAACTTGAACTTACGGTCTCTCCTGTTCTCCAGGTCGCCCTCGGAACGCCCCAGACAGAATCAAAGTGGGTGTGGGAATTCCGATTCCACTGCTCCTTCAAGGGCCCCCTCGCTCGACGAGGAAGCACCATGGGACCCCAGCCAGCGTGCCTTGAAACATGCGAGCCCTGTTTCGCAATGCTCACTTTGCAATTTGCCTTCTCCCCGGCAAGTCCGCGACAAGCCACCACCAGTCGACTCAAGTCAAGCTTCTCTTCACCATGGCTGGTGCTGTCTACGTGCCCTCGGGCGCTGCTGGCGCCGACGATGCCCCGACGGAAGGATCGCGCGCCTACGCGATCATCGTCGTGCTCTTTGCGTCGCTTGGCGGTCTCTTCTTCGGCTACGACAACGGCGTGACGGGCGGCGTGCTGGTCATGGACGCGTTCCTATACGACTTCTGCGTCGGCTACGGCGGCAACACCTACGAGGACTGCACGCGGTCGTCGACCAATCTCCCGAGCAACTGGCTCTCGTTCCAGACCAACTTCAGCACGGCCTACTACGTGGGCTGCGTCGTCGGCTCGCTCTTCGCCGGCTACATCGCCGACAAGCTGGGGCGCCGTTGGGCCATTTTCATGGCCGGCATCCTCTTCTGCGCTGGCACGGCCTGGGTCGTCGCGACACCCGCCCACCACCACACCCTCGAGCTCGTTGGTCGCTTCGTGCAGGGCATGGGCGTCGGTAACTCGTCGTTTGCGATCCCGATCTTCGGTGCCGAGGTGGCCCCCAAGGAGTTGCGTGGCTTCCTCTCGGGCTTCATGCAGATGACGGTCGTCACGGGCGTGTTCATCGCGAACATCTTCAACATCATCGCCGAGGACTGGGACCACGCGTGGCGCATCAGCTTCTCCGTCGCGCTTCTCCCGCCGATCATCGTCATGGCTGGCATCTTCTGCGTGCCCGAGAGCCCGCGCTGGATGTACAAGTACAAGGGCAAGGAGGCCGCCGAGGAGACGCTCAAGAAGCTGCGCCAGATCGACAACGTTGACCGCGAGCTCCACGCGATCGGCGAGCAGCTCGAGCTCGAGGGCCAGGAGGCCGGCTGGAAGGAGTTGCTTGAGCCGTCGATCTTGCACCGCGTGTTCGTCGCGTTTATGGTGCAGATCTTCCAGCAGTTCTCGGGTATCAACCCGGTCGTGACCTACGGCGCGCAGATCTTCAAGGACATTGTGGGCAACGGCACGCTCGCGCTGCTGGTCATCTCGGGCACGATGTGGGTCTCGACCATGCCGTCGATGCGCTGGGTGGACTCGGTCGGTCGCCGCAAGCTGCTGGTGATCGGCGGCGTCGGCATGGCGCTCGGCCACTTGGTGCTCGCCGTGGCGTTCACGCTCGGCTGCGACGGTAACGAGCGCGACGCCGGCTGCTCGACTACGGCCGGTTACATCATGGTCGTCGCCGCGTGCTTCTACGTGTTCAGCTTCTCGGCCGGCTGGGGCTGCACGCCCTGGGTCTACGCCGCTGAGATCTTCCCGCTCAACGTTCGCGCCAAGGCCGTGTCGCTCACGACCATGGCCAACTGGATCGGCGGCACGACCATGGTCCAGATCCCCAAGCTCTTCCCGTACCTCAACCTCAACGGCACGTTCTTCCTGTTCTTCGGGCTCTGCGTCGTCGCCACGTTCTTCGTCTACTTCTTCTGCCCGGAGACCGTCGGCATGCTGCTCGAAGACATTGAGCTCCTCTTCAACAAGAAGTACGAGGCCAAGAAGCAGGCGTCGCCCAAGTACGCCTCGGTGCAGACCCCTGTGTGAGCGCACCAGCGCTCGCCACGAGCCAGACACGCGGACAGGCAGATGCGTAGAATGTTTGACCCAGTGCCCTAACAGCCTCGATAATCCATGATCATGTCGTTTGTGCATACCCACTTGAGTTTAGCATTTTGGATACACTCCTTCGCGTCTCGTAGCCTATTCGCGCTGTTCATGACCAAGAGACATCCCATACTCTGGACGGTGCTACACCTGCTGGATGCTCGGTATCGAACCACTCTGAACAGCAAGGGCGTCTATTTCCGAGAGTAATGATTCATCCAGCATCTATCTACTTGCATGCGATTGGTCACTGCAATGGTACACGAGCGTAACGAGCTCAATAGCGGGTCGGGAACAACGTGGCCGAGATCACGCCGACGGCCTTGCTCGACTGGCCGCGGCCGCTCTTCATCCAGCACGTGCCGCCCTGGTAGTTGCTCCACGAGTACGCCTTGCA